>CABFOW010007925.1:0-20827 GCA_902141385.1 Timema californicum | reverse complement strand
TATATATAAGCTTTATGGTATGAGTAGAAAGGAGGAACAAGTATACTATTAATATTATCATGTCGACCAGTCTCACTGCTTAAATATTGGTTTATAATATTAACTAATATGGGCTTAGGGTAAGGTCTCTCTCTCTCACAAACACATTTTTTCATTTATAAATTGTAGATTGCTACTCAAGGAGAAAGTAAAAGGATTTACTTATTTTAGAAACAATTTGTTCTATTTTGAATATTTCAACTTGTCCCTCTACCCAATAGGAAGCTAGCCTTCTCAACACTTGTCGCCAGGACTCCTTCGATTATAGTTGGTTTTGGCACTGGTGACAAGGGGGTCCAGGAGGCAAGGGGTAGATCATATATAATCTGCTTGTGCGTATAACTATATGTCCAACGAAACATTATTAACAGTGCCGGTAGCATAGAGCGGTAATACAGCATATTAATAGTGAACACCATCCCACAAGAACTTTGTAATCAAAGACAGTAATATTCAGTGCCGTTAAAATATATAGTTGTAATATAACAGAAAAAAATCATCTGTAGTACAACTAAATGATATGATATAAAATTATATCTTCAGTGCCGAAGATAAAATCACTTTAATAAATCGTGTGCAACATTAAAGGTCATATTTATTCAATTAAAATATCAGATTGTAAAACCGTATCATAATAATTGGCGCTCGATCACGGGGCTGTAAAAACCAATTATCTCCCAATACCGAAATACCGTACCGCTTTAATTAGTGCTCGATCACGGGGAAATTATCAGCTAATTAAACGATATCACTTCAAACGGCGCCCATCGCCGAGGCGTAACGTTTTAATGTAATTCAAAGAATAATGAAGTTGAAAAATTATTAGGGAATTTATAGAGATTTATTAAAAGTAATAGTTCTAACAAAATCAATCATCTCGCTTTAAAATGAACGAAACAAAATATAGTATGTCCTTAGGCATGGCTACTGTATTGTTGTATGGTTGTCATAATTTTTAGTTGTTTAATAAATCAAAGAAACCCTATAATCGTGCAAATGTGGTAGGTTGTTAATTGTTAAGTAAGTTACACAAATTCAAAGGGAAAACACTAAACATATTTTCGTAGGTCGGCATGAAAAACACCAAAACAGGACTTTTGGGTACGCGTAATCATGGACACGTTTCTTCCAAAACCAAGAATGAGTAAAATATCAGTACTATAAGACCCAGACTCGCTTCGGTGGCCACATGGTCTAAAGCGTCACTCTCACAATGGTCTAGCCTGCCGAAGACAGTGATATTGAGGTTCGAATCCCGGTCAGTTGTATAGAGGTTTATTTTGTTACTTAAATGGTTTTCCACTCTCCCTACACGCAAATGCCAGTATACTTATTCTAAAATCAATCTTCCTTAGCCTTAATATACTAGCATAATTAGTACATAAACGTATAACCTGATCGGATAGTAAGCGGTAGTATAAATAAATAAATATTAGCTCCACTCGTGTCGTGTGATAATTGGACACGGTTATGGCGGGTTCTTCCCGCCATTGTTACCGCTAAACTAATGCACAGTAGTAACGCGAGTGATGAATATTCAGGGGATGTGTTTGTTTCTTAACCCTTCCATTGTTCCCGGTCTGGCCACATAGCGACGTCTCTTGTAATGGCGCGCTTATCTCATACTGGTGGTATCCGTGGAAACCGCCCGTACGACGCGAGGAGAGAATTAATTACGTTGGAGCCATCTTTGGTACCTGTGGCAACACACAAGAGTTGCTTTATTGACCTAATTTTGATGTTTTTGGTGGATGCTGTTTCGCAACAGCCCCTTCCTTCCCTTCCTCTATTAGTAATTTGTAAGTTGGAGGAAAGAGAGGATGCCACGGTCGAAAACTGCTACACTCGGCGGTGGTCGGAAATGGAGCGGAATAACACTCCTCAGTTCTCTCCGAGAGTATGACGTCACACCGGTCTTTCTGCTGCGATACATTTGATGGCGTGTCATATTATCAAGATGGAATCCAACANAGAGAGGATGCCACGGTCGAAAACTGCTACACTCGGCGGTGGTCGGAAATGGAGCGGAATAACACTCCTCAGTTCTCTCCGAGAGTATGACGTCACACCGGTCTTTCTGCTGCGATACATTTGATGGCGTGTCATATTATCAAGATGGAATCCAACACTGTGTTCTTTATTTAGAGCAGTTTCACTGCCTCGTTCGGTGGAAAGGATATCACTATATTACATAAACAAAACAAAGTAAACAACGAGATACATTTTATAAACATTAAAAACCCACTACACTATAATAATAATTATTATTATTATTTGTTCTGTCTTACGACAGGTCCATTAATTTTGTCAGTGAACTTAGACCGCCAACGCTCCCTGTCCTCTGCCTCCTCCTTCAACTCCTAGAATTTTCTTTTTTACTTCAAGTAATCCAATATTTGAATCCTCCTCCTTCCTAAGCTCTTCTTTCCCTCATAAGGATGTGTTCGATCCAGTTTGCTTCATACCGAAGAACCCCATCAAAATGGTTCTCTTCTCACCCACTCTTCTTAGGACTACTTCATTTGTCTCTCCACCTGATCTTCTCAAGTCTTCTGCTACTAGTACGAAAAACATAGTCCACTCAAACACACTCATGTCGAATCATTTTGGTCTATTTCGAAATACTCGATACTTTTAAGACAGTCTCGTTTGGTTTAGTGACTGTAAGGTCGAGGCTCAAACCCCTGCCTGAGGTGTACTGAGGGGGCGTGGTTTTCCACTAGAACACCACGCAAATGTATGTACACTTACTCTAAATCCTAATTTTCTTAGCCCTATCCAATATGTGTGGATATGAGAACATCCCGGACGGGTAGTACGCGTGGATCACGAAAAGAAAAAAGAAAAAGTTTTTAATAACCTAACATTTCTGTATTTTTAATACCACGTCTAACCACCTTTCCGCTTCAAGTTTTATGCATAAATAATAATTACTTCAATGGGGTAGGGTTGAGGAAGGAAGCATTTTAGAGGTAATATACCCGCATTTACGTGGTAGAGAAATGGGAAACCATTTAGGAAAAATTCCCCTCTGACAAGACATCTTGTGAATGTGTGGAATGCCAGGCCTCCACCGTGGTTCGGATTCCACGTTAAACTGTAGGTCCTTCATTTCATCTCACAATCACCCTACCATTACACATTAGCGTAAGTGCGTATAACCCGGACGGGTAGTAAGACGCGGTGCTAATAATAATAATAATAATAATAATTTAGGAAAAACCACCCTCAGTAGATATACAACTGAGCTTTGAGCTCCGATCTCCCCGTCTTCAGTAGGCCAGTTTAACACAAGGTGACGCCTTAGACCATTCGGCCCCTGAAGCGGGTTATCTTGCTGTATATCATGCCAATTTAAAAAAATCCATCCCTATCTAAACCTTAGGCTTTCACTTCTCAATTAACGGGTAGCAAGGTAAACAAGTGCAAACGGAATGCGCTCAATAGAGCTTTTACTGCAGGGATTCTCAACCTATGGTGCGCGTACTCTCGGGGGCTTCTGTAAAATGTACGGTATTAGGGGTACACCAACATCATTCTGTAATGGAAATCTTTTTTTTTTGTTTGGTCAAAGTCATACTAATTTGAAACAACTAATAAAAACTGTGTTTTATGAAAGCACCACAAGGCTCTCTTAGAATGTATTTTCATTTGAATGATTTTTTCTATTCTCGTTAATATTATTTTTCTATTTCTGATGAGAAACTGAAAATAAATTTTATTTAATTTACTTGTGAAGTTTGAGAACTTTTTACTGAGAAAAACTATGTGTCTTAAGTCGTGTAGCCTTACGTGTAAAATAATAACTAATCATGTTTGAAGGAGTGTCTAGTCAGATAATAACGAAGCATTTAAGTAATTATTTTTACAACAAAACATTAGGCCTAGTATGACTAGGAGGAAGGGCTTAGCTAATTGATTAACTTACTTATTTAAAAAAATCAAACTCTTGGAGTGCTTTAATTTAGTGTGTAGGAATTAGAAGAACTAGCTAGGCCTGTAATAAGGTTTAAAACCACTGATTTAGGTGGATCGGCCGTGGTCTACTTGAAAGGGAAAAAAATCGCATAGGCCTTCGATATATCTTATGAGACTGGAAGCTCTGACGGCTTAGTAAGGTGACCATTCGTCTTTGAAAGATTTGTTGGATACATTAATTAAATTTGAAATTTTCTCAAACTAAATCAGTTGCTAAAAAGTTTTAGCGTGGAATATGTCACCATTGCTAGCGACCACATTCCTACTTTTATTAACTTACTGTCGGGCCCTTATAGATGATCGTGAGTGAGCTGGTTCACGAGAGCCGATGCCTTTTGCTCACTAGAGTCGAGCCTGTAAGAGAAAACAACTGCTGGTCAGTCAGGTTAGCATGCTAGCTCTTGCAGTTCAAATTAAAAGGAGAAACAGTTAGGGGGGGGGGTAGGAGATTGGCTCGTTTTAAACACTTTTTCATGAACATAGAGAAGATGATGTTAAGTTTTTCACTCATTTCCGCATATCAACACATATTTTGTTGAGCTGTACAGTATTTTTAATTGACATGAGAAGGTGTGGAAAGATTGGCTGTTACACTAAGGTATATACTCTCTCTGCGGTAAGAGAGGTGTAAGGTTCTTTATTGCAAACATGCGAACATTGGCTGAAAGCAACTAGTGTAGTTAATCTAGTTAATTTCATCCAACGTTTGCAATAAAGAAAAATATGATAAACGACAAGTAAAATTAAGATCACCATAACATGGCTATTCAATCAAAATACTAGAAATTATTATTTTTAATTCCGTTTTTGTTACTGTAGTGGAAATTGATACTATAAAAAAAATACAAATTATGCTATAACGTGAAATAAAAGTGGTGATAAATATTTATAGTTAGAACACAGGAATAATGCGGCCACCGAAGCAAGTCGGCATAGAATTAAAATTCATACGGACCTAAGGACGATAAGGATACGGAACTTAAGTAGTATGTAGACAAAGCTACGCACACCTGACGTTGATGGCTGCATCCAAAAACCAGTCTTAACAAATTGTTATTCTCGTAACAAGCTCATGACCTATTGTTGACAAAGACTCAGGCCCTACACACCCGGGCAAGCAGGCGCTCATTGTCAGCGAGGTTAACGTGTGACGTGCATAGGAAATACCACTTTAAACCTCGGTGGAAAAAGAGCTCGGACCATCTTTTCTGGAACATATCGGCTCCCTTTGTTTTATTGCGGCTGCCAGAAGCAGAAAAAGGCATTCATGTCCTCAAGGTCGTTTCTAATGACAAGTCGATCGAGGGGAGATTGAAGCGCTGGGTGAGACGCATATCATTAAAATAATTACATTTGTTTTCGTTGCAGTGTACATTGAGTAGAGCGGTATTAAATATCCTTCAGTAGCCCTTTCGTTACACATTTGACACTCAAATTTTGAAAGCAAGCCTCACATACACAGCGAGCAAGAAGTTGAAATATATTATTTTCAATGATGGCGTTTATAATCGATACATAGTGTATATATAGTGCACAATGTATAAAGTTGATTTAACTTCTTGTACTCTACGTTATGCATGGAGTGTAGTATAGATAATAATTTTACTTTAGATGTATCAGCCGATGGGAATGCAAGAAGATTATTATTATTAGCACCACGTCTTACTACCCGTTCGGGTTATATGCAAGAAGAATATACAATCAAACGCCAATATACAATTAGACGAAAATAATAATTAACTTCTGTATGCTTCCTCATGTTTGAAATGCTTGTCTGTTTTCCACGAACCTTTCTTGTTTTAACATCGATTACTTTGATTGTCTATGTGATTGAAAATAAAGAAGAAATATAACATTATTTGTTATTGAGAAGTAGGTTTACTCTAATATTCATAACAATAATAAAATCAAAACCAATACAAATCGAATTTGATTTAATAGTAGGACTACAGACAGAACTTAAATTTAGTTCCCAGCATAGTGCTCCAATGCTCTAAAATTCTAAATAAATTGTTTTTAACTTTTTGTCAAACGCGCACTCTCTTATTCGTTAATACTTAGTCTCAAATACTTCAAGAGATTATTTTTTGAAAAAATAAAATGAGTTAAAACATCTTCTCCCTAGTCGTACTAGTAAGGTTTTTAAACTAATTACCTAACTCAGGAAGAAAGTGTGTTAATTTTATTAAAATATTTAACCACTCATGGGTCAATAAATTGGCACTTTTTTTTCTGTATCTGGTTTGTAAATGGGTAACAATAACTAATTTTCGGGTGCTGAATTCAGTGGAAAATCATATTATATCTATTATGTCACATTTCCAAGATACACAGCACTAATGCAAATGCAATAATATATATAACATTAGCAACTATTTACCATTTTAAATACAAACAAAACATAGCCCTCAGAACTCATCTATGTTTTCTTGATATCGTAAAAAACTAATTTAAACCAACAAAAAACACTAAAATAATCCACGTTATGCCATGATATTAACATTTACAAAGTTTAATATAATTTTTCTTTGACAAAATGGGATAATGAGGCTTTTATTTTGTAAGGTGTTTTATCAGTCTCCCTAAAAAGAAACCAACAGTAATCGCCCATCATCTAAGGGTTTCAGTGTCCTTGGTAACTATGATCCATGGTCAGGATATCTGGGTGAAAGCGTTCACCCTATTCGTCACTAACAGCACCACAATTTTCTGGTGAAAATTTAAGATGCTAGTGTAAAAAGTGAGTTTTTAGTGACAGTCTACACCCCATGTTCTTGAAGTTGTCCAATATACCACTCACTATGGAAACATATTTATCGTCTCTTCTGTTGCCCAAAAAGCAGTAAACAATGGTTTGAAAGAGGACTAAGCAGCTAACTTGATATCTATAAGCTTAGGATCAAAAGTTGGATCTTTCAACAATGCCTTAATTTGTGACCCCATAAATTTACCTTCTTTTAGCTTTGCTTCACTCAACTTTGGGAAAAAAAAATTCAAATAATTAAAGGCCTGACCGTCTTTATCGAGAGATTTTACAAAGTTATTCATCAAGCCTAACTTTATATGAAGGGGAGGCAAAATGACTTTATTCGGCTTAACCAATGGAGTAAATTTCACATTTTCCTTTCCAGCAGTGTATAATTTCCTCATAGGCCATTCTCTTGACTTTGTAGTGGTTCTTAGTGTCTCGGCTGCCCCACAAGCACAAAAAACAACAGTATTTTGTGAACCCGCCCTGTAAAACTTAAGCAGTGCGACAACTTTTAAATCACAGCATATCTGCCACTTATAATCTTTAAATTTGATTCCTTCCATCAGCAAAGCCATACTTTCATAAGTTTTCCTCATGTTCACCGAATTCACCAAAGGCACCGATGGAAGTTTGCTGCCATTACGCAATAGCACTGCTTTTAAGCTTGCTTTAAATGAATCAATAAATATTCTCCACTCATGTGAGTTATGTTGAATACCCAATTCGATCATCAAACCATTCACGTTTTTTGCACACACACATTGAATTCTTCATTTCACAAAATCCAGACAAACAGCTTTTTCTTGTTCTAAAACTTGAAATCTTTTTACCTTGCTCTAGAAGGTTCCATTGTTGCAGTATAGACTCCAACAATTCAGCTTGCTATTTAGAGAGTTTCAAATCACTGACCAAATCGTTCAGTTCCTTCCGTTCTATGAGGTGAGGCGATCTGTCATGAGTTTCAGGGCTGTACTCTTGCAGAGGTCGTGCCTCTTCTGATTCACTTTCCACTCATGGTTCTGATGCAGTGGTTTGCAAGTGACAAGCACGAAAAGGTAAGCATTCCCCATGAGACACAGGCATATGAACTGAAGAAACATTAGCATACTTAATTGTATGTTTAGTTTTACTGGAATGTCCTTCAATATTTGTCAGGCATAAATAACAGTCCATATGATCTTTTGGCTCGCACCAAACCATTGGAACAGCAAACGGCATGGCTCGGTGGTTTACTTTCGTCTCTTCTATAAGGGTAGTTGTGCAGACTATGCAAGCAATATGAGGTACAAATGGTTTATCCTGATCTCCAAGAGCACAATCAAAGTACAGTTTATAAGCCTTATAACGTCACCTCTAGCGGCCAATGGCAGTATCATTTCCCCTCAACTGAATTGTCCTGCCATGTAGTGGCTTTTTTTAGAACTTCTTCCATCATATATTACATCCAAATACAGAGTGCAACCAGCATAGCCAGTGATAATTCATGGGGAAAAAAAGAGAACACAAACGACAGTAAAAATATCAAATATCTTAAAAACCTTACGTGACAGCATTTTCGAAGGAAGATTCGGATCCTACAACCAAAGATACATATTAATTGATGCATCACACACTAGATGCAAAATTGGCTGTTAACCAGTGTAATTAGTAGTACATTTGCCATGATACTTAGGTAAAAGTTATTTGTAGCTATAGCATGAAAAGAAAGATTAAATATTAGTAAGAATAACTAGTTTTGCAATTTCCAGTTTGTTGAGCCGCTCAGGGTATGGTATTCAGCAGACACAGGTGATTTAGTGACGTTATGTGGCGCTACGCTGTGTCTCGAAAGTGTTACGTGTGCAGGAGCTCTAGTTAGGCGAGGGAAATCATTAATGTGTTTAGAAAACATAGAACGCATGTAGCTAAATCATTGCTATTATTTTATCTTCATTGATACATTTTAGTTCTATATCATACGATTTTAAGTTTCTATCAAAATTACTTGCGTGGGGGGAGGGGAGGGGTGGGCGACGTCGAACGACAAGTGCCTAGCTTAATCCCCTTTGTATACGTCCCTGGGTTACATTGTTTTGTACTGTGTCCAGAGTAAGGGATGGTTTTTAATCATTCTGCACACAAACACACACAAGCTGCTAGATCCTATCTATTTTATTTTTGATTTCTCAGTCAAAGCTTTTATCCCAAGATTGTTGAAATAACACCACTATTTATTATGTTTTTGATCGACCTCAGTAGTGTTTGCCTCATGGCCCGATGTTCTTGGGCTCAAACGCAGCGGGGGTTGACGGATTTTTCTTGGGCAATAAACATTTGTAGCACAACTTCCGTCGGAGGGAAAGTAAAGCCGTCGCGTCGGTCCCAAGTATTTGTCATGTAAAATAACTCTGGATGGCATGAGAAAATACCTTTTCGGGCAAAACTGGTAGGCTATTTCGTTCTCGCACATAGAAATTCTTGTGTCTCATCAGTCCGTTCAGAAAGTACACATTGAATATCTCAAATAAATAGAAAAAGAAATTGATGTTTTTGTTTGAATGAATTTGGGTACTTTTTTATATTTACGGAGAAAGTTAATCCTGTTTAAGGGGAAATAACCCGTGTGCGTTGCCTGTAAATAAGCACGCAACGCGCTGTTCCACGATTGAAAGAGGCAGTAGAGTAGAGGCAAGAAGAGAGCCTTGCATTTGGGGCAGAGTTGCGATCCCGCCTGACCTTGAAATCTCCGCCGGATGGTAGAAGACTAGTTCCCTAGATCTCACACCAGGTAGAGACGGTGCATAGGAGATAATAAATAGGAGAGGAGTTGTTAAAAACCTGAAGCAGTGATAGTTCCTGGAGGATATAAACAGGAGAGGCACTGTTAACACTAATTTGAAACTGGGTGGTTTTTAGGAGGAAATGAGCTAATAAAATGTAGATAAAAATGTTTAAAATCGTCTGAGTATAGAAAAAGACGTTTCGGTTTGCCCAAATTAGACTTATTTAGTTATTTTAACCGTTGAACTACAAAATATAAAACTATATCGTGGATGGGAAGTTCAGTACTTACTTTAACCTACATTAGAACTCTGTACACAGTGTACAGTATTCGTGACGTTATATAACCTGCATAATGTGTCGTTCTGTGTCGCAGAGTGGCGCGAAGTTATGCTGGCCACCAGCAGATGTCAGCTGCTCTGCGCTCTCATGGTCGCCCTTGTGAGCTTTGCCGCTTCAGGTGAGTTTGCTTTTATTTTAATCATGCGCTTTAACACCAAAGTACTTGACATAAGTGTATAAGCTAGACGTTTAAGTCGTCTGTGGGCATTACCACTAATACCACTAATAGGCTCGAAGCGGCCCGGGTTAGCTGCCACGAGGTGGACTCATAGGTTTCAAACGGCCCCAGAGACAGTTACCATGGGTGTATTCATAGGTTTTAAACAGCCCCCGAGATAGTTACCAGGGGTGAATTCATAGGTTTCAAACGGCCCCCGAGATAGTTACCATGGGTGTATTAATAGGTTTTAAACAGCCCCCGAGATAGTTACCATGGGTGTATTCATAGGTTTTAAACAGCCCCAGAGACAGTTACCATGGGTGTATTCATAGGTTTTAAACAGCCCCCGAGATAGTTACCATGGGTGTATTCATAGGTTTCTAACAGCCCCAAGGACAGCTACCAGGGGTGGACTGGTAAATGGCTTGAGACAACAACCAGTGATGTTTAAGTCGTCTGTGGGCATTACCACTAATACCACTAATAGGCTCGAAGCGGCCCGGGTTAGCTACCACGAGGTGGACTCAATAGGTTTCAAACGGCCCCAGAGACATTTACCATGGGTGTATTCATAGGTTTTAAACAGCCCCCGAGATAGTTACCATGGGTGTATTCATAGGTTTCTTACAGCCCCAAGGACAGCTACCAGGGGTGGACTGGTAAATGGCTTGAGACAACCAGGGGTGTACAGGTAGTATTCAAGCGGGCACAGGATAACTTCCAGGGTGGACTGATAGGTTTTAGGTGACCTGGAACGACAAATATAACGTTCCTTATCATACAAATATAAATATCTCTAACATTGTGTTTTTGTACAAGCACGATATAATATTGCATGCAATGCTTTATATAGGGTCTAGTAGGGAAAATAGTTTATTATTTTATTTTTAGTAAATTTAAGAGAACACGACTTATCAACAATAGTTTTAATTCGAAGACCATTTCAGCCGAGGGATCGATGATAACGTTGTTATTTTTTATTACTATTATCATAATTATCATTGTTACCACCACGTCTTACTACCCATTCAGGTTATACGCACTTACGATAATGTGTAATGGTAGGGTAATTGTGAGATGAAATGGAGGACCTACAGTTTAACGTGGGATCCGAACCACGGTAGAGACCTGGCATTCCTCACATTCACAAGTTTGTGATTAATACACGTCTTGTCAGAGGTGAAGGAAGGGTTTGACAATCAGATAAACCTGTGCCGGGACCGAGGATTGAACCCCAGACCCACAGTACAGAATTCCGACACCTTACCCCTAGACCGCCAGGTAACCAACGTCATTGTTAAGTTCACTTGTTAGGTTACTTAAGTTTCTACTTTCTACTGACATGAGCATAAATGCCTCTAAATTGGCAACGATTAAATGATCTCATGTCTATATTTGAAATAAGCCTGTTATTTGTAATATTCTTGTTATAACGGATCTTGTGTTAATGGCAAGGTCAATAATAAGAGGAATACCCACTTTGGTGGTTGCATGGTCTAGGACGCTACTCTCGCAGTCTCCCGAAGACGGGGAGATCAGGGCTCACTCCCGGTCGGGTGTACTGAGGATGCTTTTCCCTGTATGTTTTTTCACTCTCCCTCCACACATATTTGGGTACATTTCCTATAAATGTAACTTTCCTAATCCCTAACACATTAGTATGATTAGAACATAAGCGTATACCCGAATGGCGAACAGGTAGTAATTAGACCTTATGCTAACAAACATGAATATAGCTATATAATAATAATATTTAGTACCGCGTCTTACTACCCGTTCGGGTTATACGCTAATATAGCTATATAATAGCCTTAACTAATTCCTGTAAGGTTCTGGTAGCTGTCTTACCTTGATGGATTACATTATGTCGCTATCTTATAATCTACTCCAAAGTATTAGTTATAAGGGCTATGTTTGAGTGTAAACAGTGGCTACATTTTGCTGAAGGAATTGTTAACAGCACCGAGAAACAACAAATGGGGCAGTTTTACATTTCAAACTATCGTTGAGCTTAACGGCTGAAGTAGACCTACATAACTAGGATCTTGGACACAAGGCCGTAGCCGGGCTGGTGGGGGGTCAATCCCCCCGCGAAATTGTATGAACAATATATATATGACTTTATTTATGGTTCAAACCATATCAAAATTAAGATACAAATACAAATTAGGGGGCTGTGTTAACATAAAAAGCACTTCAGAGAGCTTCTAAAGGTGTTAAATATTTAGAAATTTTCCTAGCCTTCGGCGTTTTGGGGGTTATTTTACTATTAAAAAAACACTTCATAGAGATTCAAAAAGTGTTTAATATTTAGAAATTGTCCAAACCTTCGGCAGATAGGGGGTTATTTTACCATGAAAAAAAAATACTTCAGGGAGCTTCTAGAACTGTTTATCATTTAGAATTTTTTTTCTAGCTTCCAGTAATTGGGGGTTGTGCCCACCAACTCCCCCCTCCACCCCCTCCCCCCTGAAATTATTGGCTGGCTATGGCCTTGCGTTGGACACAATATTATACAAAATAGAATGAATAGTTTCCTCTTATATTAATTGTAGTTGAAAGATTACACCTGGACAAGGGAATCAAACCAGGTACCTTTGGCTTTGGCCACCGAGCTATCTATGATTCACTCTATCCTCAGGTTCATTCACAGTAGCGTAATCCACAGGGTATTGCCACTGATTTGTTAGAGATTATTGGAGATAGTTTTAAAAGAAAGTTTGAAAGCCTAGCTATTGGAGTTATAAAACAAATAAATGAAAAATATATAGAATTATAGGGATAGTGAGTATTAAACCAAATATGAATGCAATATTATTTGATGATTGAATAGTTTGGCCAAAGGAATATAAGTAGGCCCAGCCTATATTTTGGCAGCAATTCATATCAATTGAAAAGTGGGCCTTTACAATGCTTTATTTATTTAAACATTGCATAGCTATGTGGAAAAACAACTTTTACTTGCATTTTTAATTCATGTTTTGAGCATTTCATATCATAAAGGTATAGGCATATTTGTATTAAGTCTTTTACCCTACAATTATTACATTTTTACTTAAAACATGAACCTATTCATTGAGAAAAATATTATTCACGTACAGCTGTGGTAGCCTAGTGTTTAAAAACTAAAACCTTTGTGGCTATGTAGGACCTTCTTGCAACTAATTGTCATTCCTATGCTCTGTAGTGTAAAATATTTCCCTTTTTTCTGTACTAGTTCTAATCTACTTCTTAGTGTAATCATTTTTGGAGAGAATTGTCAGTGTTTTTTCATAAAGGCCTAGGCCTAGTTGTATTAAATAGGTATAATGTGGTATCATAATCAAAGTTTCACTTAAAACTTGAACCCAGTCGTTTAAAAAATATATTCACAAACAGCTGTGCTAACCTGTAGGGTGATGGTGCATAAAATCCGGTATATATAAGACACTTTTATTTATACAAAATAGCAAGTAATAAATTATTGTATACAGTCATTTCCCTCGCAAGGATACGGAGAATCCAACAATACCTTACTCATTTTATAATTATTTGAAAACATTTTTATATTTAGAACATTTAAACAACTCAACAAAATAACAAAGAAATGTAAATATTAAACTGATGTTCGAAATTTTAATTTAAGTTATCTAGGTTAAATTTATTGATAATTACCGGGTTATTAAATTATTACAATATGCAATTAGTAATCCTTTTTATTATTATAAACTATTCTAAACTGTCAAATGACAAATCATAATATTTCAAGCGTTATTAACACGTTTTCCTTGAAATATTAAGATCCCGCTCAGCGATACGGCGATACCCCGAACTTAGGTGAGTTTTGATTTAAGTGTTTATTATAACAAATATGTTTATTAATTTTGTTTTAGCTTAAATCTATTCTCCGTATTCTTGTGAGTAGAAGAATGACGTTACATTATTATTTATTGACTAATTTATATAAAATAAGAGTGTCTTATATGTACTGGTTTTTGCGCACCCTCCACACCCCTGTTTTAAACATTAGTTTATTCTTAAAGGCCCGTTGACACGGTGTTAGTTGACTAATGCAAGTAGACTAATTTGGCTGCGCGCGCACAGCTTGCACCGTGTAAACAGACAAGCAAGCTACTAACAGACAAGTCCACTTGCAAATGAAAAAGTTGGTCACCTTCCAACTTTACTAATGCAAGTAGACAATTCAAAATGGCGGCAACTAAACAATTGTGTGTGGGGGGACGACACTTATTTGTGGAATGTTATGAAAAGGACGAGTTTTTGTGGAATTTTAAGCACTGGATTTATAGAGATAAGAATGCAAGGGATATTGCACTAGAGAATATTTGTAAAGTGTTATCAGGTGTATATATTCTCAAGAAGTGTTCAAAATAAAATGTTACGTAAATATTGCAAATGTGCCTTTTGAGAGATGTTATTTAATATCGGTAAATAATTCATCAAATTATTATTTCCTACCAATTAACATGGCCTGTATAATTTTTTAAAAATATACAATCAAAAATAATAAAACTTTGTAGTACCGTGATTAGTTCCGGCAACATAATATTCGTGTTATCGGCAAGTAAGGTATGAATGCCCAGTGATTTTCACACTAAATCACCGGAAAGTTTTCCAATCTACGTATTTGACACTTTAACAAATCTCTATAAGTTTTAATCAACAATGTTCAGCCCGTACATACACTTCTAACACTTTGTAGTAATGCTTTGGCAACTTGAGAAGATACGCAACATAATATTATTGTTTCATAGCAAACCAGATAGTTTATATTTAAACCAATCTACAAATTAATTTGGGCTTATTATTATTATTTAAAAAAATATTTTAGGCCTAGCTAGAATTTAACAAGATATTTTGTTATTAGCATACCAACATTTAAAACAGGGTTGAAAAAACCTGGGTTGGACCTATTTAAAAAAAACGCCCTACCGAGTTTGGTTGTATTGGGATTTATTGACCTTATTTGAGTTTAATTTTATTTAACATGTATGCTAAATAAGTTAACAAATCAAGTAAAATAATTGAATAATTATTTGGGATCAACTAAAATATATTTTAATGTATTAAGGAACTAAGAAATAAGAGACACACTAATCACTAACTTTTATATTGTTTATATAAAACAATTTTTTTAAATAGGTCAATTAATTATGATAAATTGCGTTTACTGAAAAATTGTAATTTATGTGACCGCCCATACTTATACTAAATTCACCCTTACTAGCTCCTAACACATAAGCGTAATTAGTATATGCGTGTAAATTACCCGAACGAGAAATGAGACGCATTGATAAAAAAAGAAGGCTCCAATAGAGAGACCAGTTATCACCACTCTTCATTTTCGGCCATGTTTTTTTATAACCGCTACTAATACAAGTGAAAAACGCGTGTCAACACAACTAACATGTTAGTAAGCTAATACCACTAAACTTTTATTAGTCCACTAACACCGTGTCAACGGGCCTTAAGCAGGATAAAATATATCATCTATTAATTAGATTTAAAAAGAATGTAACAGTTTTTTGGGGGAATATAAGTATAGGCTATAATAATTAGTAAAATGTGCCTGAAACATGCAAAAGACTCGCAAATGTATTCAAAATTAAATTAGATTATGATTATTAACGCATTTCATCATTCATTTATTCACATTTCCACTAACAAATATTTTTGTTGGGGAGTGCCAGGCCTCCACCGTGGTTCGGATTCCACGTTAAATTGTAGGTCCTCCATTTTCATCTCACAATCACCCTACCATTACACATTAGCGTAAGTGCGTACAACCAGAACGGGTAGTAAGACGTGGTGCTAATAAAATAATAAATATTTTTGTTCAAGTGACATTTGAGTAAAAATATACTACCAACCTATACATTCAACAAACTAACTCCAAGTCAACTAACCTCCACATAAAAAGCCATTCAAACAGTAAACTACGTTAACCTGAAGTTTTAACTGAAGGTTAAATTAAACCTCAATTTAGTTAACTAGTACTTTAACCTGACATTGAAACATTGGCCCATAGTTGGCTTAAAAGTTAAAACCTCTTTACAAATAGTTTCCTCGTATTACCTTCCTCCTCGCACAAGCTCATATCACACGGGATTCCCCTGTCTGGAGATTGTGTTAAGAGATGCTTATCCAGACTAGCGTTAAAGTCTCCAAAGAAAAAACTCGTCCAGACCAGAAACTAAGGACATGTCTTTCTAGTGGTTCGAGATGGTATTAGTACTCTAAACTTTCGGTATTAATATTTGGTAGAACTTATGAAAATATGAGCACATAAAATCAGTCGCCATTTGTACAGTACTTGCCTTGCAACATTGACGTACTAACACTAATGAGGATGATGACCTTTCAAATGAAAAGGAAGATAGCATATTTTTAAAATTTTAATGTGTATTTAATAATTAATTGATTGAGATGTATAGTAAATGAACAATTGATTTTTTTTATTAAAACAAATTTAAGTAATTTTACTATTTGTCTATAATTTTAAAGATTAAAATACTTTATTTGGCATTTTTAAAATTGGTTTTCATTAGATATTAGTGGCAGTATCGAAAGTATATTATACACAATAGTCCCAGGGCATAGCGTCAGGGTAGACTATGAGACCAAGTCTGCCCAAACATTCTGCTAGACAGTTACGAAAAATAAATACAAAATTCTTATAAAGCCGCGTACAGACGGGTGTACCGTGTAGTGTAAGCAACGGTGTGATGTAACGCGAATGCTTTGGATGACACACAAACACGCTGCGAATAGTCTGGTCCGCTCAGTCACTGCGAATATGTTGTATTGATATCTATTTAATGATGTGAGAGTGAAAATAAACATGGATGTCGTCGTTGGTGGGAAATACAATTATATAAAAAGAGACAGCGTTCTGAATCAATTTTGGGTTTAAATACCTTTTTCAAACACACGCTGCGAGCGCCTTTGTGTTCGGTCTGAAAACCGACAGCTGATGGATCAAAACGAACCTCCGTGCGAGCATTACATTACACATTACCCTCGTCTGTACGCGGCTTAAGCTATTGTAGGTATTTAAACAACTGCCAAAGCGAAAAAAACTGACATACATGTTTATTGCACGGAGAAATATTATTTTTCTCTTTCACTTACTCTATTAAGACTAACACTATGTCTGTGTGGCAATTTTTCTTTTTGTAGCTGTCATCAGTCCATCATCGTGTGTTCAAATATTAGAAACAAAAACTATTACATACTATTATACTATGTACAATGTACTGGGTAATCTATCCCACCAGTTATATGAGGGGTCCGAAGAAATAGCGAAAAAAGGACAGTTAGAATTATCTTAAAACAAACATAATTATTAAATAAATTGTTTTGCAACAATATAACCCCCCCCCCCTAAAGATTAATAAATGTGATATGATTATCATCTTAATAATTCTAGGATTAGGCTTTTATTTAGCCTGACTACTCCATCTTCAGGAAGCTGATTCTCCCAGACATTTTGGGTCGCCCCAGTCATCTTCTATCTTGAGGTTTATACATCTGTGTTTACATCGGAATGTGTTTTGGTTCCATTCTTGATAGTTGACTATGCCATTGGTCTATGTATTTATTATAACCTATGTATTACATTATATTTGTAATTTTATACACCCGCTTATTGAGAAGTATATGTTTGTATAAATCTGGCGGATCTCTTTCGGGTTTACCTTATAACTTATATATCTTCTATGATTGAGGTAATATTATTTCAAAACACATTTCTGCACAGTTAGTATTCCTTACGTTAGTATAATAACAATTTGCCGGTATTTTAATAAATGTCTAAAATGACACTCCATCACTGAAGCGGAAGAAGAATAAAACCGTGAATTAAATTAATAGTCAAGACCGTGCTATTGTATCTTTTTCGTAATGTCTATGATTTACTCCCCGCGGAACTCGATTTCAAACGATTCTGCTGAACGCTACGCTACACAAGGAAATGCTCAGTGTCATTGACTCGATTTGTTTGTGCTTTCTAACATTCCAACAATACCATGTTATACCCGCGGCGGCTTACACTATTGTTCAAAGCATTCACACAAAAACAAGGATTTCCTTTATACCGCAAAGGCGTCACACTGTCATAGCTACCAACACATTTTATGGTACTCAAATTTAAAAAAATAAAAAATCACCGTAGGTTTGGTGTTTTAAAAATATACGTTTATAATCGTTAGCCATTTCCTATTTTTTATTTTAAATAATAGAAATAAAATTTGTTGTGGGTGACATTTGTGTTTATTTGTGAAGGATTCCTGAAATATGTAAATAAAAAAACAGATTTTTTCTTGTTATCTTTGTTTTATTATCACATACAAAATTAACTTTTGAGCGATGGTTAACAATTTCAAGACAGAATCAATCATACAATGAAGGTTACATACTAAATCCATGTTAGAACAAACACTAAAAGTATCGTACACAGTGAGGCCAACTGACAAACACAATAAAACTCTTTTCCGAGTTAGGCGCTAGTATACAACTTATTAAACAATCTTGTGAAATAATAATTAATTGTTTGTCTTTCTATTCGATCACTATTTCTACAAAATCTTCGTGATTAGCCTTCATAGTTTTAGAATGACAAAAATAGAAGTTTGTATTGATAGTTACTTGGACGTAAATAGTTGATAGTTATATTATTTTTAAAACGAAATAAACGGTACACGATTTGTCTGAATTTGAAACGTGTACCTACCTATTTTGTTATTTTGGTTGAAGCAATTTTGTAGCTTCATTTGTTTCCATTAGTCGATAAAATTTGTTTTTCACTTTTCGAAAAATGTTAAATCTATTATTGGTAACCAATTGATTTCAAATCACTGCAGTGCATGATAAGGGCCACAATCTTACCTTTTTCTGCCTTTTAATTGTCAAGGCTAAGGAGAGGTAATGACTGTAAAAGGCTAAAAAATATTCTAACATTACATGAATATGAGTTTTACACAGTGAAATAACTATAATATGCTAAAGAGAAATGGCTTTAAATTTATAAACGGTTTATTATCGATCCATTTACATTATTTTAATACTAACACATAAGTACTATTCTTTTTATTCCTGGTTAGTTTTATTTTATTCCATTTTGTAGTAAAAAAATATCGCTACTGCGAATTGATCCAGCCTAATTGTTGCAATCTAGCTCTAATATTTCTTTAATTAATAAATGTACATTGTGAAATGTATTCCTTTTATCTGTACGAAGTGTAAATTAGACTGAGTGGCTTTGGTGTAGTAGGATTTTGCCAAGAGATAACCTTTTTAGGAAATACAATTTCTATTATTATTTTTGCTGTCAGCAAAGATAATATTACTATACTATATTATTAGTGTCATTCTATATGTATTTATCGACATTCTCAATCAAAAGTGATATATTTAGATCATGCGACTTGTACGAATACATAAAAGTAAATCTAGTGGCTTAAACAGCCATCTTACTTTAAATGAAAACATGGAATTATCTAAGGTTAGGTATATTTCAATTAGTTTAAAAATGGCACCTGGACCCGGGAATCGAACCTATAAAGCTCTATAGGGTCTTCTCGTCCTCCAGTTTGATCACAGTTTTTTTTTACATTAGAATTGAATTTTAGTTAAAATTAATTTGAGACAGCTTATATCTCGTAAAACCTCCATTTAAAGGAAAATGTATTTTCTACCTTTTCATGGTAAAATTACCGCGACAATTTAATATTATCATTAGGAATGTCCGACCTGATATTATTTACCATTGAAACATGTTTTTGTCTTCCTATGAACATTGGATTGTACTTGTAAGCTTTATTCTTGGAAAGTTTTTTTTTGCTTATATGTTTTTAGAAATAGAAATATATTAGATGGAGATATTTATATTTTCAATTAATTACAGACCATGGCTATCAAAGGAGGAAGATAAGTTTCCGGACCATTTTCACACGTCGACATTATTTTACACACACTGTGCGAACGTTATAGCGACACAAGTAATCAGTTATGCTTCGTTGACGGATGAGTTATGACCTTAAATAAATAATTTAAGCTCTTTTTAGTAATATGGTAAGTTTTCCAGTTGGGTTAATGTTTTGACACGTGTCCGTGTTTGTCATCAGTCGGTTAATGATAGCAATAACACAAGATTTACAAACCAACTTGAAGGAACATCTGTAGCCCAACTCACGTGTGAATCAGCTCTTGTAGTTGAAGCTCTGACAGACTGTAAGATAGTTTACAAACCACTCAGAACCTTTGCCGAACAATACCTTGAGAACAACAAAGTGGAAAGGATTATTTTACAGTGGACCATATATTGGTGTATTGGTAGAAAATAGAAAGTAGCGTTGCACTAAACATTATAATAATATAATTACAGTGGACCATCTACTGACAGCCAGCTAGTAGCCAACAAAGTTGCATTTACCACGTATTGTATCTGCAGTGGACCATCTACAGAGAGCCTGCTAGTAGCCAACAAAAGCGCAATGCTCACGTATTGTATCTGCAGGGGACCATCTACTGACAGTCTGCTAGTAGCTAACAAACTTGCATTGACCACGTATTGTATCTGCAATGGACCATCTACTGACAGCCAGCTAGTAGCCAACAAAGTTGCATTGACCACGTATTGTATCTGCAGTGGACCATCTACTGACAGCCAGTTAGTAGTCAACAAAGTTGCATTGACCACGTATTGTATCTGCAGTGGACCATCTACTGACAGCCAGCTAGTATCCAACAAAGTTGCAATGCCCACGTATTGTATCTGCAGTGGACCATCTACTGAC
>CABFOW010007924.1:0-20839 GCA_902141385.1 Timema californicum | reverse complement strand
TGTCACATTTTCAGTCCAAGTACTAATGCGATCCGGACAATATGTATGTATGTGTGTGTGTATATATATATATATATATATATATATGTAGATTACTCAACCTAAAGGTTGGTTGGATTGTCAACAGTCCCACCGTCAGCTATAAAGCCTGGGCAGCACTGAAGAGGTATACAAAGGAAATGAGGAGTGGGGTAGTTTCTCGTTGCTTTCCTCACCGAGCCAGAAGGTACTAATGTATAGTTTTCAGTCTACCGGGCCCACCGAAATGCATACACCAAACTACAAGCTTCACCGCATTCCCTCTATTCATAATAAGGACTGTATTTCAAAACACATACAACACAAGGGGAAATATTTCCGCAGATATTTTAAAACTCATGTACGACTATTTTAAAAGTGAATTAAGAATTCAGCAAAGTTATAAAAAAAATCATCATGGATCAACATTTGCGTTCTTGAAACAAAAGTCATAAATACACTGTATTAAGTAAAGATCCTATTTTTAAAAATTTGGGGGGGAATTTACCCGGTCGGTGTGGTTGAGAGATTAAGGAGACTTAGTGAAAATACCATGGATTGACTCCAAGCAGAAAATATATAATTATCCCTTAGAAACAGTTTGCTAACCCCAGTGCGAGGAAAAAAATATTCGTTACTTAACTCGACGTGGTGACATAATAAATAAAATTCAAAAAACGTAATGTTTTTAAAAACCCTAAAATGTATCTCAATTGATTTGGGACTGTAACATATACACTAGAAACTAGTTCATGTGAATGTTATGGGGATAAGTTCAATCCGAGTAATTTGTCGTTATGGGAATTATTTTAAGGATTTTTCACTGTTAAGAATGTAAAAAATTGGGCACACAAATTATGCTAAGAAATGAAAATTTTATTTACGGTATGATACAGTATGAGAAATAAGCTGAGAATTTTTGTTAAAAGCAAAGACAGAATAAACCCTACTACTTGTTAAAAAAAATCTAAAATATATTTATTTTGTTTGATATCTAATGATTATCGGAACTTTATAGTTGAAACCATACTACTACAGTTTTCTTTAGTCGAAAGCACGTTCCGAATAGATCGGAATTTAGGATAATCACGATTCGGATACACGAGTATGTAGTATGGTTCTGTCTTAAAAGAAGAGATACATGCAACGAAAGGTTACTATTAAGAGTACAAAGTAAAAAACAAGGAATATGGTAGGCGAATAACCAAATAATTACATCAGCATGTATTTAAATGGGGACCCACCTCACTGGCGTAGTTAGCTAACACGCTAGTTTTGTGTTGAGCTAGGATGGCGAGGATGGGAAGATCGAGGTTCGAATCTCCCTCATGTGAACTAGGGGTGATTTTACCTAAATGGTTTTCCACCAAACCTCCACGCAAATGCGGGTTCACTTCCTCTAGATTCAACATTCCCAATTCCTAACCCATTAGCGTAATTAGTACTTAAGCATATAGCCCGAATGGTTAGTAAGACGCGGTGCAAAGTATTATAAGTATACTATTTAAATGGGGGGAGGGGATGGACCAATTATCTTCGGTGCAACTTGTTGGGAATGGGCTTGAGCCCCAGCCTTTCAAAATGGAGTCAGGCAATCAACCACGTAGTAGATACTGTTATTCAGTTTGCAATGCGGTGTTAATTAAAATCGCTTTAGTAATCATATTAATATGTTCTTTATTTAGAATAATAATCAGAATGCGTTTTATCAGGTGAACTTCATAGTTTAGGAATAAATCAAAATTCTAAACTTCTATGCTGGCGGCCGGGGTTCGATCCCCGGTCCCGGCAAAGATTTATCTGATTACCAAACCCTTCCTTCACCTCTGACAAGACATCTTGTGAATGTGAGGAATGCCAGGCCTCCACCGTGGTTCGGATTCCACGTTAAACTGTAGGTCCTTCATTTCATCTAACAATCACCCTACCATTACACATTAGCGTAAGTGCGTATAACCCGAATGGGTAGTAAGACGTGATGCTAATAATAATAATAATAATAATAATAATAATAATAATAATAATAATAATAATAATAATAATAATAAAATTCTAAACCCATATACGTATCTAGAAGCTATAAGATTAACCACATGTGTTCGCATTGGTGGGCACGCGGACTAACGTGTCAACCTCATTTAGTCTGGTTTAGGAGAGGTCAGGGTTCAAATTTCGAAATTTCCTATATGTGTATCCACTTTCCTTACACGCAAATAATGTTACATTTACTTTAAAATTCTACCTTTATTATCCATGTCCCATTATTGTAAATATATGAATATTTCGGGAGGGTAATAAAACGCACTGTAAAAAAACAAGTGACTTGTATAATTTTCACACCGTATAGTTTCAATAATCCCAATTATAAAGCAATACAACGTTTCAGATTATTCATTGTTAATATTAATGGAAGCGCACAAGACGATGGTTGGAAATTCTCTCATTAAACTAATAAAACCAAGCCTCGAGCAATCCTATCACTACCACTCCAATATTAACTACGAACTTTTGTAAAACAGCGAAGAAAAGAGAGGAAAAATAGAACCGACAAAACAATTCGTCCATCCTTTTCAACGTAGATTTTTACAGAACAAAATATAGAATATGAAATTCCAGGCACATCGCTAACCAGATAAAGAATGACATAAAAAGCGAAACAATAAAAAAATAGAGAGGAAAAAAGGAAGCAATATTGGTTCATTGTGACAGTTCTATTCACCAGATTACTGAAGGCTGGGGATAAAGAGTGAGAGGGGTGGAAAATATGCCGGGCGTTGATTCGTTGGCTAGAAGACAGTTGATAGTCTTATTTCCTCCGGTCGAGAATGCAATAACAAAAGAGTTACAAAATGAAGAAGGCATTTCTCGGGCAGAGCACACCAATCAAGAGCGACTCCGGGACCCCGGAGCCGCAGAGAATACAATATCAGCTTCCGGAGCCGAGAGAGAGAAATAAAGGGAGGGTCAGGGCCCTAGGGAAGATATCAGCCTTCAGATTTCCACCTAAACAAGCAAAAGCTGAGAGCGGGGCCTTCACTTTCTTTGGTTGAGCGATTTGAAGCTTAGGCTTCTCTATGCCTCTTGTGTTGTGAGGAAGACGGACAATGATGTAACCTACGGCAAATGTATCCCTCCTTCCTGGTCTGCTCCAGGAGTTATAAGACGGATGTCATACATCATTCTCGGAACGCATCAACAATGTGAACCAATTTCCCAGAGGCTGGGGCTACATTTATAGTATTTAATCAATAAAATAAGGTGGAATTAAATTATTGTGATATTTTAAATGTTAATGAATTAATGGGAATGGCGTCTGCCAATTTAGATCAGTCGATAAAGCGTTTGTGTAATGTACCAAAGGTCCCAGGTTCGATTGCAAGTATGAATATAGATATTGGTGAGATTGGAGATTCCCCTTTCACACTGATGAATCAAAAGCCGGGGTACTGGGTGTTGTGTCTGTTCTAGATTAAAGTTAGTTTATGAGTCGTGTGTTGGTATAATCAGTAGGTTCAAAAAGTCCAGATTAAATAATTCAAATAATAATATGAAGTTAAGTAACTTGTTGAGAATTTTCCATTAAACAAATATTTAAAGACAGGTTGTATAGCCAAGTATAAGTAGCACATTTTGTATTTTGGAGTAAAGCGAAATGAAAAATTAATCATGATAAAGATGGGGGTTTTTTGCTCGCTGAAGCAGGCTCAATACTTAGCTTCACCCACAAAATTTTTATGTTTTCATAATACTTACTATCAAAAAAATACGTTAACATCATTCTGTTTATGGTAACAAACTTTTATTGTATGTGGGAGTGTTTTTATTTTCATCGCCAAACTTTTGTGTGTGGGGGGAGTTTATAGGGGGGATTAGAGGGGCGGAATCCTTGAATGTTTAAAAGGAAAAAGAAGTCCCTATAAATCCGCACAGATGAAAAGAATGTGAGCGAGTCGCCGGTATTCGATTCTCATCTCACAGCAATTTCACGAGCAAATTGACGACCTGATTGGAGAAAAAAGGGAAGAGAGAAAACGAGAAGAAGCAAAGAGAAGAAACAGTGATTGTATGAACAGACTGTTAGAAAAACAAGACAAAAACATACTTGTATTTTTCTGCACTGAATTATTCCATTCGTTCGGACTTGTCTAAAAGTTTAAGCCAACTGGGTCGGAAGGAGGAAGGTAGAATATAAGAGAAAATATACCCACACTTGGGTAGAGGAAGGTGAAATAACGCGTAGTAAAGCAACACCGGATTCAAACTCGACCTCCATGTCCCCGGCAAAACCAAGCACGATGAGAGTGACTGACACCTTTTTCAGCGTCCCCACCGATTCGGAGAGAAGCATACCAGCCCATATAAAAGTAATGAATCACATACTCCAGATAACATTCTGAATACAAAATCAGAAATAAATGAGTTAAGGTCATTGTAAGCTAAATAACTTTACCCGCCTCGGTGGCGTAGTTAGCTAACGCGCTAGTTTCGTGTTGAGCTAGACTGACGAGGACATCTAGCTTCGAATCTTGTTCTGGTGAACTGGGGGTGGCTTTTCCTAAATGGTTTTCCACTCTTTCTCCAAGTAAATTCGGGTTAACTTCCTCTATATTCAACCTTTCCAATGCCTAACCTATTAGCGTAATTAGTACTTAAGCGTATATAACCCGAAAGGGTAGTAAGCTGCGGTGCTAAGTATAAGAGGTATAAATAGCTTTGGAGCCAAGTTGTTGGGAATTACTATTATTCAACCGTCTATACGCCGTAATTAAGGTCAATAACTATTAAGTTATTTATGTATCGCCACTGCCGTGAAATTTGGCACAAAATTACTATGAAAAACATATAACTGGTCTGAGTTGTTTGAAGAGAATAACGGCAGACTTGAAGTAGGCAAACGTGAATGATTATAATCAAGGACTAAGGTTCGATCGCCAAACGATTCAACTTTTTCTCTGTATAAGATAGTAGGTTGCTAATGCCCAGCATGCATACACTTGTGTATATCTCTGTGTGTACTAAACGTTCACATTCTAGACACAGGACTATGTCAAAACATAAATCGCAACTAGCATTAACAGCGTTCATCATAGCAGCCAACTCAGCTCACGGCTCGCACTAGGTATGGAAGTTTATGGGAAAAGAAAACACCTACGATAGGCCAGAAATGTGTGGAGTGCATTCGTGTTTGAATGCTTACTCGAAATTTTCCGTGGTGACGATGGAGGACAAAGCGTCAAAGTTTCTTGATAATAACTATAGAATGTCCTTATTGTTGCAGAATTACTATTTGCGCACAGTGATTATCTGTGAAGCCATTCTAAACTGGTCAAAAGCGACCTTTTCAATGCAGTTTTTATCCAAATATAATTTAATATTTCAACAATGTTCAGTATTAGGAACTTCTATTAAATCTTTATTTACTCTATTGTTTAGTAAGAAATGATCCACAAGCAATAGTGTTTGTGTAAATTTACTATTTCGAGCCGGCTGTATCACAGAATTAATTGGCATGTGATGCATGCTCTTAATACTAGACGATCGATCCTAGCGCCTTAAATTGACCTATCTGAGTAAACCAAAAGAGAGACCTAAACATCACCGAGGATCAAATTCATATCCTAGCTCGATAGTAAACGAGTCCATTACTTTACACATTTCTAGTACTACCATTATTATTTAGAGCCGAATCAACACTAAGCGGAGAGAAAATGTAGCTCAATGCGCGTTATTAGGGAGTTAGTACATCGATTCCAGGGTGCGGGAGACGACACACGATTACCACACCCCTATTGGCGCCTGACGGAGTCACATGGTCGCCTACTGGGTTGCCATGCCAACGGACCTTATCACATGGTTACAGAAGCCGCTAGCATAGCAACGGGTTTCCCTCACGTGGTCCAAAGGGCGGTCATAGTTGTATGTAGGACATTCTAGTTCCAGACATACGATCTCAACGTGTTCGGCCTGAGTTGGGTGGCATTTAGATAAGTAAAAGGTAGACAGCACAATTTTTCAAATGATAAAACTGTAGTCCTAAATAATTTGGCCAACAAATATGTAGATTTTTTTCCCCAAGCCACCGCGGTCTCAATATACATTCGGGCTATATGCCGATGTACTATTTACTCTAAGAAATTGGGGATGAGGAATATTGAATTTAGAGGAAGTGTACCCAAATTTGCGTGGAGGTAGGGTGGAAAACTATTTAGGAAAAACCCTATTCTTCACATCTGGCCGGGATTCTAACCCGCATCTCCCCGTAATCGGCAATATAGTCTATTGCGAAACTGACACCTTAGATTATGCAGCAAACTAAACGGGTTAGGTGTATAAGGCATTTAACTCGCATTGCCCTGGTCATAGTCGACAAGGTCGGGCTTCAAATCTCCTAAAGGTACACTACGGTGATTTTCCATATTTTACTATCCTTCAAGCTATTTTGGGTTCTTTTACTCTTAACTACTTTTCTAATACTTGTAACGTATATTTACTAACCAACATCTGTGGGTATCTTAGCTAAACGCCAGGATAATCTATTCTGGTTTGTATGTAATGGGATGTTTGGGGTTAGAATGTTGGTTGGGTACTCTGGCACGGTTGCCAATATTTTCTTACTGCCAAATGCCTTGTGTTTCTAGGGTTTTCAAAAGGAATTCACATTTTCACAGGAATCTTAGGTTAAAGTTCAAACTACTAGTGTAAAATCATGTGTGTAGCTTATGTTTAAAACAGGATGATTTAAGTTTGATGTAAAAATACATCTTTGGTCGATTCACAACCCTTATTTAAGGGATAATAAGACATGTTTTAATCAGCATGCTTAATTCTTCATTTCACTTTTCTGTCCACCCAAATATCTACTATTGTAAGCTTTCAATTAAATGTCCCAAATTAACATATTATATTTAAGTAATTTTTACTAGATTTTGCAACATTCCCTGTATTGTCCCTGTTTTCCAGGTGCGTGGCAGCCTTGACTAGGTTATTATTATTATTATTATTAGCACCGCGTCTTACTACCCGTTCGGGTTATACGCACTTACGCTAATGTGTAATGGTAGGGTGATTGTGAGATGAAATGGAGGACCTACAGTTTAACGTGGAATCCGAACCACGGTGGAGACCTGGCATTCCTCACATTCACAAGATGTCTTGTCAGAGGTGAAGGAAGGGTTTGGTAATCAGATAAATCTTTGCCGGGACCGAGGATTGTTCATCTTTAATGGTTGCAGTTATTTGTCTTCTAAATTCTACATTACAGATTCCTACCCCATTAGCGTAATTAGTATGCGTACATCCTCGACAAGTAGGCTAATTAGTGGCGTAGCAAGGGCATTTAATGTCCGGGGTGGGTCTCAATTTTGGCACTCTATACCCGGTGTAGAAACAAATTCTTATAAAAAGCCTAGTTAAAGCAGTGAGCCCCTAACATAACAGATGGCAGCTAAAGAAGTGAACTCCTAACCTAAATAAAGGAAGCTGAAGCAGTGAGCTCCTGGCCCAACGAAAGGAAGCGGAAGCAGTGAGCTCCTAGCCTAAATAAAGGAAGCTGAAGCAGTGAGCTCCTAGCCTAAATAAAGGAAGATGAAGCAGTGAACTCCTAACCTAACTAAAAAAAGTTGAAGCAGTGAACTCCTAACCTAAGTGGCGACTTTCTGGAGAGCTTGGAAATTTGGAGTTGCCGTCCACCGATCCTGGATGGCAAAGATGTGGAGCGTGTTTAAAATATGTAGGCCCTACCGTACTTATATTTTAATGATGAAAGTATTATTATTATTATTATTATTATTATTAGCACCGCGTCTTACTACCAGTTTGGGTTATACGCACTTACGCTAATGTGTAATGGTGGGGTGATTGTGAAATGAAATGAAGGACTTACACCTTAACGTGGAATCCGAACCACGGTGGAGGCCTGGCATTAATGATGAAAATGAATACTTTACAATCCTTAATTTAATAACTAATAACATAAGGATTTTAATAGTTTTTTTAAATATTAACGTNTTTTTTTTTTTTACAAAATGACACCTCTATGACACCTCTATGACACCCCTTGAACGATGGTATCCAGTGCGGACCCCCTTACCCTTGCTACGCCAATGCGAGAAATAAGGCCTATCTAATTGCATGCAGCCATAACATCCTTTCTCGCTTAAAGCCAATGTGGAAACCCCAAATCCCTTTAAGTACTCCCTTTGAATATTCCCCTTTTTTACTTCCAGAAATATTTTATTACTTTACATATACTCACGGACGATTTTCGAACCCATACGTGGAAGAAAGGTCCAATAAACGCGGGTTTAAAATAAAAAGGATGTGGGTGTCTTTTGGGGGCCCCAAAGAAGATCGTCCTGACAAACCGCGAACATCCCTGGAAACAAACTGCGCCCTCCCGATCTCCCAGAGCTGTCATTGATTAAAAGCCGCATGTTACCCTCCTCCAAATTCTCTCTAACCCCCGTGGAGTGATGCATGCCGGGAGGGTTTGGCCTCGGTCGCTCTGCACAGAGCGGTGCAGCGTCCCATCACTCAAGACGGATGGAATATGCCAATTGATAGCACAAAAGCTCTTCGATAAATAAAGAAAAACGTTCAGGAAACTAGACATCGCTTCTAGGCGACATTTTTAAATCCAAGATATCCCTGGTTTCGTCAAACTCAAAACTATTAACGGCTTTTCGAAATAGTGAGTCCCTCTCTCCCTCTTTTTTTCATTTACGTTTAACACCACAGTTATTAAAGATTTGATCAAAGTTGCTGGGATTAGGTGAATAATTTTAGAGGAGGTTTACCCGAATTAGTGAAGAGAGGGAATGGGTAAAACCACAGCGATAAAATCACATGTGGAAAACAATCGTGCAATGCACCTATTCGAGATTCGAATATAAAACTACCCGTCACCGGTAGCGCAGACTAGTGCGAGCGTGTCGTTTTAGACCGCATGGCCTCCGGGTGCGTTTTCTTATTTATAGTCTAACATTATTTCAGTCAAAATTTCAGGAAAATGTACAAAATCTGAATTTAACAAAGCCACGATGAGATTATTAGTGAATGTGTATAACTCAACGTGATGGGATTCAAATAATATAAATCAATGCACTAATAACACTAGTGTTTAAGGGATGATAAAGGTTGAATTTAGAGGAAGTGTACCAACATACGCATGGAGGGAGAGTGGAAAACTATCTAGGAAAAACCACCCTCGATACACCCGACCGGGATTAACCCCGATCTCACTATCATCGGCAGGCTGGTCCATTGCAAGTGACGCCATAGACCATTCGGCCACCAAGGCAGATGAAGCGCTAGTTAAGGTCAGATCTATATCAAAAAGCTTTTTAGTCATAATATATCAAATATTTTTGTGTGGATACGCTTAGTTTAATTTTTTACAGATAGTAATCTCAAGAGTTCTTGAGTGTTTGCCACAAACAAAAAGGCTTTTAACAGAACTTTATGAGCTAATTAAAAAAAAGTCATGTTCAAATTCCGCATGAGCCTTAACAGATATTTAAAAAAAAACTGTTGAGAGCACTATATGTAAAAAAATAAACCAAAGCCAGCTAATAAACCCATATTTTATTTACTATGGTGAAAAGAGTTTTTTGTTTTCATTAAAAACTTTAAACATACTGAGCTTAGCCCTAACTCTCTTCCACCCCAACTTAACTCTCATGTAAGACAAACATAGTTTTATAAAAATGACAAAGAACCAAGAAAGTTAGCCTGCTTGTAATCAGGACGATTAAATTAACGCAATAAAATCTGAAACAAGAGAAATGTTTCAAAGCATCAAAACAAAGATGCAACGCAGCCAACGAATGGTTGGCACTTTCTGTCGTGTCCATAGAAAAGGAAAATGAACCACATGAGTTTCGCGTAACCTTTACAAAGGAATGTAACTTAAGGAGGTTGCTTAGGTAGATAAGTTAGTGCCGATCGGGTGATGTGCTTGTAGATAGTTTTACTTAATGAAAGAACTGGTAATAACACTCAATTTTAGCGTTCACTAGAATTAGCACAAAACTATTTCCTATGAGCCATGTGTGTAGAGAGTTGTAAATATGATTTAGAAATTTAAATTTTACACTCAGAAAAATACATAGACCCATATATTTCAGCTGATAAATAAGAGCTAAATGACCCGGAAACAAAAGGCAATTAGTTTAGGAGCATATAATAGATTTTTGTGAATCGAATGTAGTTTCGTTTAATAAGGGGGTCAGCGTATAACCCCAACGGGTAGTAAGACGCGGTTCTAAAAATAATAATAAGGTGGTCAGAGTATTTTATTTCTTCCCTGTTTGTTCTCCTACTGCCGGACAGGTTGTTCCAGTAACGTTACAAACCCACTTGGTTTCTGATGTTTATAAATTTCTGCCAAACTATTATAACGCGTACATGTGTCCCGTAACTCAAACCAAGCGTCCGTCGTGGGTTAAAGGAGCAACTCAGCTCCAGAGAGAACTGTAAGTACCCCCTTTGCCATTCATGAGGTCAATTTCTGTGACTCCAAAGTTTGCCGACGGCGGCGGGATGCTTGGCCAAGGAACAGAAGGAAGGACAAAGGAGGGATAGGTTCCTGGATCGCAATTAAGAGATAAAAGACAGCAGTGAAGGAAGTAGAGAAGGGCCCCGTCATTACCGAGGGTTCCGGTCACCGGCATTACTGTCCACAGAGACCAACCGACAGAGCATAAGCTAATACTACACTGAATATCATTTATTAGGGGTCTGCCAGGTTTATGGAGTAAAGCTTTATCTTCGCGCTCTTTCTTGGTTAGCTGTTGCCAAATCTCCTCACTTTCAGTTGTGTCGGAAGGTGTGCTAGGGTAAGAGGAGCTACTGGCTACATCGACGAGCCACCTTAAATTTAAGGTAAGATTGACCACACAAAAACAAGAGCCATGCTGTTACCTAAAATATTATATCCAGTGTAGGGGCATGCGTTTAAGGCTTAGCTAGGTCCGTATTCATTTCTAGTTATGATTTTAGAAATAGTTTCCCCAAACTTTCGACAATACGAGCTGAAATTCCTTTATATTAGTCATCCTCATCCTGCGTTCTTAGATTAGTGTACGTTGTGGATAGCTTAAACAAACAATAGAATACCTAACACCAGATATACTATAAACACAACGCTTTAAGTATCAAGCATAGTCGACCATCAAACAAACACTAGCAACAATTCCAGAAAATAAATATGACAAAAAGAATGACTTAACTTTCAATGGAGCACCTCCTAACATTAAAAACCTTTGTTGAGGCGTCCAAGTCTAATTCATATCCACACCAATTACTACTCTTGCTCCCATCGTGAAACGAGAATTATTTAAATTAATTAATCAGCTTTGGTGGTCGCATGGTCTAAGTTAAATGTGCACAACCCGTGGCTCTTCATTTTAAGTGGCCCGCGAGGGGTCAAAATAATTTAAAATTGTGTTCGGAAATCTATTCAGAACATCAAATTTTCTGGTTTCGCATCACCCTATTTCCAGATGCAGCTAAATGATCTTCATTTCAACTCTGAATTGAAAGAAATTTTTGAGAATATTCGCTGCTGTATTTTTATAAAAAATACTTGCCCAAAGAAATATAAGCATTGAAAAATCATGCTCTAAAAACGGTAACATTATTAGGAAGCGCCTACTTATGTGAACAGTCATTTTCTTTGATATAACAGATAAAATCAAGAGGTCGTTCCCATCTGACTAATGAATATTTTGAGGTAAACTTGCGAAATGCTATATCCAACATTGAATCTGATATTGACAGACATATAAAAGAAACAGAGTCAAGTATCTCATTAGGCCTAACATGAATAAACAGTAATGGCAGATTAGTTATGTTTTCTCTTTTGTAAGTATGTGCGTTCTTTCAAATAAATAATTTTAGTCCAATAATGTGTGTTTGTTTTTTAAGTGTTTCTTCACTGATTCAATTTTGATTTAATAATCTAATAACTAATGCTTATGTGAACTTAACGTTTTTTGAAGAACGATTTAAAAAAAAATCAATAGCCTGCTAGAGCTAGTGTGAGAGTAGCTGTGTAAGTTTTTAATATGTCTCTTAAGTACCGGTACGATTTTCAAGCATCATTTTTCACGATAATCATTTATTGGTAAAATTAGAATAAAGGAGGAAACTAGGTTGATGATTGTTGAACCTAAGGGGGGAGGTGGAAGAAATCAACTTGGGGCCCACCAATGATCAGTTAAAGTAGAAGTGGTCCTCGGGTAATTAAAGGTTGTGCACCCCAGGTCAAAGGCATCATTCTCTCAATAATCTAGACTGCCGATGGCGGGAGGATCGGGGTTCAAATAACGGTCGGGGGTACTGAAGGTAGTTTTATCTTAACGGTTTTCCACTTTCCCTTCAATAAGATAGGGTTCACTTCCTTATAATTCAAACTTCCTCATCCATCTCTCATTAGCGTAATTAATTCAAAAAGCCGACAGAACAAAAGTACAACCCAAATAGGGCCTATTTTTAAGCTTTTCTGATGACTGCAAGATCATTATGATAGTTCATTAGACGGTCGTAATTGGTGGTGGACACCTACCCCCAATTTTACAAATCCACACTAAACACTAAATGAGCCGGACACTAATTTGTCTAGAATAGAGGAAGGTGAATTAATTTGGAATTCATAATACATATTGAGAACTGTGCAAGCTGTTCCGCTTTTAGTATGGGGGTGCAATTAATTATTTTTATAAAATAATGTTTCATTAATTTAATATAAAATTTCAAAATTAAATTACCTTATGAATATTTACAGCAGTAGTTTGCCAAACCTTACAAATCTAATTAAAAACTTAAAAAACAATAAATACAAAACTAATTTATTTTGTTTGTGAACAACCATTAAACCTAGGTATATACAGTTGCCTTGACTTTATAAGTTTAAATCAATGAAGGGAACTAGAGTTTAATTTATAAACAAATTATTCATGGGCCAGCTAATTGAATATAGAATATTTAATCATCAGATGAATATTCCACTCTTTGTTTATTAAATATGATTATTCACGTTTGATAAACTACTATACAATCATAAATGTGTATGTGTCAACTGTATTGAGTGGCATGTTTACCTATGACTCAGGTTCGAACCCCAGACAGGTGTACAGGGAGTGGTTTCCACGTGGGCTATCAATTATAAATGTCCCATTCTCTTTCAGGCGGATACTTGTGCATTTCCTTAAACTTCACTTTTCTCATCCCATTTACTTAAATAAGTGGATGTAGCGAATGGGTGATAAGTATAGGCCTAATAGTATTATTTTTTTGAAGAGTAATTAAAACACTGATAAGAAGACTAATGTCCACCCTTCATAATTCACAGAAAAGTCTTTGTTGTTCTCGATTTAAGTTAGTGACGTATTCATATCATAGATTTAGTACGCCTCAAGTGCTATACTAAATGGAAGACGACATCTATATAAAATAGAATGGTTCAGTTTAGCATATGAAACCGACCCATTCCATTATCGTCTAGGTAGATGTCGTTCACTATTAGTATAAATCCGCACTTGAGGCGTACTAAATCTGACTATGAAACTGGCCCTAAATCCATTTAAGAAGAGATTAATATTTTATATTTTATGTTCTTCCCAACAACGGGTTGTTTTTATTATACTCGTACCATTTCGACCTTGGAGACATACTAATACAAATAATGGAACCAGCCTCCTTTGAATAGGAAATAAGAGTAGACTAATAGAAGGATAGAGATTAAAACAAGAAACTATGGTAGAAATTAAATTTAAAACAGCGAAATAAGAAAAGGAGGAATAAGAGAATACAACGGTGACTTTATGGTTACGGAAAAATTAATCTTGATCAAGTTTAGTAAATTAATGTGTTAACAAATTACATGTAGTTTTAATGGCTAATTACGCGCAAACAAAGTATTATTTGCTTAATTTATGACTGTAATTTACTTAATAAATATCTGAAATAGACAAAAAATAATTTGAAAATTATTATATGGGGATATAAACAAGTTCTTTCTATTGTCATAATATTACAGTTATGAACATGCGCGTGAGGGGACGTGAGTTCCATGTGTGACCACATAGCCCACCGCCATTGGGCGAGTTCGTACTGAAGAGCAATGCAGTTACACCAATCACATATAAAACGTTATTAAGTTTTTAACTACAATACACTTCACTCGCACATTGTACTTGTGCGGTTGTAATTTATTTCTAAATTCAAGAGTGTTTGTAACGATGGAGGGAATAGAGAAAAACAGACAGGAGGGCTAAGAGATAGCACATATGTAGTGGATAAAAGGTGAGTACCGTATATTTTTAGTGAGGGGGGGGNAAATAGCTAGGCAAAATAAATTAAAAATACAATAGACTTGAAGTTTTTTCTAGCATTGTGTCTTACTACCCGATCGGGCTATACGCTTATGTACTTATTATGCTAATGGTTTTAAGGATTAAGAAGGTTATATTTAGAGGAAGTGTACCCGCATTTACGTGGAGAGAAATGGAAATCCATTTTGGAAAAAACTCAGCACACCCAACCGAAATTATAACCTCAATCTCCTCGTAAATGTCATTCTAGTCTACTGCGAGAGTAGCGCATTAAACCATGCAGACATTGAGGTGGGTTTTACTAAAATTAACCTAGAAAAGGAACACAATATCAATCAAAGTCGATAACAAAGGAGAATAATATAATACATAAAAGAAATCTAATAAATAAGATAGTGACAAAAAAACTAAGTAAAATCCAAGTAGTGAAGAAGAAAAAATATAAATATTAATGGATGTAAAATATGCGATTAGAGTAGAAAATTAAAGTTACAAAAATAAAGACGGAAATCTAAAGAAATTAAGAAAAAGGGAGGAAAGAAAGAAATTTAAAAAAGAAAGGAAAGAACTAAATAAAATATTTTAGAAAAGGGGATGAAAGAACACAATAAATTAAGAAAAGGGGACGAAAGAAAAACCAATTTAGAAATACGGAGGAAAGAACAATATAAATTATAAAAAATATATGAAAGAACGAAATAAGTTTAGAAAGAGAAATAGTGACATTAATTCAAAAAATTAAAGGAAGGAACGAAATAAATTAAGTAAAAGGTAGGAAAGAACAAAATAAATTAAGTAAAAGGGAGGAACGAACAAAATAAATTAATTAAAGGGGAGTAAAGGACGAAATACATTAAGTAAAAGGGAGGAAATAACTAAAGAGATTAAGTAAAAGGGAGTAAAAACGAACTGAATTAATTAAAAGGGAGAGAAAACTAAATAAATTATGAAAAAGGGAGGAAATACAAAATAAATTAAGTAACTGGGAGGAAAGAACAAGAAAAAAAAGTAAAAGTGATAAAAAAAACTAATTAAATTAATAAATAGAGAAGCAGGAACAAAATAATTAATAAAAGGGAGGAAGGAACGAAATAAATTAAGGAGAGAGAAAATAAATAGGCTTACATTTGGGAAGAGTCAGAAATAGGAGGAGAAAGGGAAAATCGGGATTACTAGTTTGACAATTACCGACGCCGTGTTCGGAACGCAATATTTCCGAGTAATTAGGTAGCCCGCATTTAACAGCAATAATACCCATCACCACGGTCCACACTCCACAGAGGTCCAAATGCGGGCAGGGGGATAGAGACGCGCGGGGCGGCACAAAAGGGTTGAAACGTTCGTGCAGTACAGTCGACTTTAGGGAAACGTCAGCCAACCGAGTACTAGGGGGACAAAAACAAACAACTGCACTGGAATATTGGATCGAACCACCGACATTCTGGTTCAATACGACAACATTTTATAATATATAGGATTGTAAATTATTATAAAACGCACAACTATCCAGTCAGACAGCCCTATACTCTATAGTTTTTCAAAAAAATTTTTTATGGAAAAGCCACTTAAACTTTGTTGATAAAATAAACATAACATTTCTTATAAAACATTGTTTGTGACCTTTACTGATATTTTATTACTATCTAAAAAACACTACAACATTTAATTAACTTTTAAATATTCATAAGTAAAACCTCTATAAATACCTGAAATATGTTTTAATAGCAATACAAATGTTAAGGAATGTACCCAACAATGTTTACTTTTAGAACAAGAGTTTATTCATCAAGAAACTAAAAATGGTTTTCTAAGAACAAAAATATTTAAAACAATAAGAGAGCTCATTTTAACACTCATAAACTAGATCGCTAACAAATAAAGGGGAGGATAGAGCGATTCTGCAAGTTGTATACGATATTCGTAAATTCATGGTATTTTTTTATTATTATTTGTCATAGGTCAAGTTTTATAGCAATAAATGAAAGATGAATCAAAGCATAAAGAATTGGTTGTACGCCAAATATGTCTGCTTCGTATATGAATTTAGACTGACAACTTTGACATGGTGGATGATTAAATTCAGATCCTGCTTTTGTAAAAAAAAAAAAAATCTTTTTTATATATTTGAAATGTGTGTTTGTGTATTTAATGAGGATTGGAAATTGGAAACAAGAATCAAATAGCCAAAGCTATTATATCCCGGGTTCAATTCCCGTGCCCAGGTGTAATTTTCAATGTTCAGAATATAATTGGAAATAAACTATATAATCTCACGTTATTTCATATATAATAATCCTTATATCACATATAGTTTATAATAATATTAAAACCCCAATATAAGGTTTCAACTCAGAGCTTGGGCTCGTAAGTGGTTGTCTAGTGTGGGTATATAACCTGAAGTTTCATATAATCACTAGGCCCCGAGAGCAAATAAAGAGGTCGTATTTAATCCCCGGGAAGAGTACAATATTCCCCCTTCTTCACTTATTCAGTCGTGCAGACAGTACATTACATTCTCAACAGATGTCGACACTAGTCAAGCCACCCGACCGAGGAGCGTAAAGTAAACAAAACTAAATTAATAGAGCACCCGGGTATTTTATTAGTACCGAACTGTAGAGCGACCTGGAGAGCACGATGGTTCGGAGTCTCAGGAAGACAAACACACCCATCGGGTTAAACGAATGAAGTACTAATGACAATGTCCATATTGGCTCACTCAAAATAATTGTTTTTTATGAATGCGCTGACTTTTAGCAACGGGTAATGGCATCCAATAATGTCGCTGTTTTCAGAAAAAAAATTATTCCTATCAGTTCCTCAACATAGCCCTTGACCCGAATTATGTGATTGATTACAAACACAACGAATAGTAGTTCATGCTTTTGAGAAATTATAAACTTTAAAAATATTACTTAATAATGCAATGGATATTAAAATTGTATCTCTAAACACCTCATTATAGTTCCAGGAACCGTAATATCTGATAACCAACCCATTTACATCTGAATACCAAATTAGTTCAGAACCCACCTGAGACTGAACCTGGACATAGACTAGTATTCTACCATTATAATCAATCGGATAAAGAGAAGGGCCAATTAATATAGCAGCTATGAGCTCAAATCAATCGCACAGAGGCAATGAATAATTTCAGGGTTGCACTATTCGCTTAATACCAACATTCCATGTGTTCTTCACATTTTACAGAAACTTCACAAATAAGCCTAAGATGTTAATTTTTTTAATATATAAAACTGATTTGTGTGAAGTTGTGCTTAGAATATGATGATTTGACATTCATATGGGGGCGGGGAGAGGGTGGGGATTTACGCGGTAGTTATACAACCTGAAAAGCAGGAGGGAAAATATAAGAACTGTGTTAAAATCAGCAAGCCTGGTTCTTCAGTTCGATTTTTCTTCTACAAAGGCTTACTTATAGCTTACTATTAAAAGCGTGCATAAAAATGATCAAAATTCACACATTTTCCAAAAATATTTAATTTATTTGTAAAATTTCCGGGATTTTTCCAGATATAGAAGGTTCCCTGTGTTTGTACGGTTTTCCGGTTGCGTGGTAGCCTAGCATTCACTTCCGTCGATACGATGGGTTGGAAACCAACTCAGGAATCTTCTTTTCTATCGACACGGAAACGGACACGAAACAAAATGTTGCATCTTCTTGGTATAAACTGAAATTAAAATAAAGATAGGCGAAAAGCAAGGCCAGACTGCTACATTATATTAATTAACATATTATTTTAACAACATTATAAAATGTAGAGTTACACATTAAAAAAAAGTGTATTTCAATTTCAATATTTGTTTGAGTTAACATTTTTATATAATGGCGATAAGTGTCAATTTTCAGAAGGAAAAAGGTGACTAGAAATTTAATTTGCCATGGTTTTGCACTGTGCACCTACAGTCAATATTTATAAATAAGAGGATGGTACAATTAAGTATGGAAATACACGAGTTCTATGAAACATTTATAAAACCACACTAATGTGAAGACTGGTAGAGTTTTCATAATAAATTACTTTTAACACAAGTTAATGTTTAGTAGAATAAGCCTGTATAATGTAGCTACATTACAGCGTAAGTGGCCATTTGGTGAGTCTACTCCTTTTTCCCCTTAGGTCGTTGTTATTAATTCACTAAAACGAAACAACTATGTAGCAAGTTTTAAGCAGATGTGTGCCGCCATCAGTCATAATGCAGCGTTTTAATTATAAAATGTAATAACTAGCCCAGTGTGCATCACGCCGTAAACTATGACGAAATGCACGGCCAGTGGCTGTAAATACTTGAGTTGCCATCGGAGTTCGTAACTTGACAGGACATTTCGTTATATACTTTTATGTTGACAACATTATTATGGTAGCTTCTAAAAATTGTTTGCATCTTCATAATAGATATTCAGCGTGTATTACGAAAGTCTTCATGGATGTATAATACATACGTCCATGTAGTAAATATGCATAAAATTTCACGAAAACTTTTAATTAATGTGCACTTCAGTTCGCCTAAAATGTCTTCGCGTACCCCCAGGTTGAATACAATTGCTATAAGCTACACCTAAATGAGACTAAACATGCTAGGCTTACCGTACAAGTTTCCACGATGGAACAGATTATTAGATAAGGCCATAGTATAGCCCCTCAAGGTAAGATTGAGGTGCGAGTGATCTAAAGCTCTCTGTGCCACTAACACAGGATTGCCACTGTTTTCTTGACACAACATTTTGTCTTTTCCAGAAGTGGTTTTAATTTTTAGGACGCCTTAGAAAGTATGACAGGAAAATAAAATTTACATTTTTTTTTATAAAAGTGCTTTGATGTAAACGAATTATTTGACCTTGATGGTGAAAGATACGAGATCACTACGGAAGCCAATGTTTTAAGTAGCTATGAGACGGATAGGATATGTGTTCAAATCAGAGTGATAAGCTATATATCATTCTCTTTTTGTTCCATGTATGATGAAAATTATATGACTGTTTGAAAAAGCGTCCAGTTAAACGTCCTAAATTCACAAATATTCCTTTTTATCTTTTTTTTAAATCCCCGTGATTTCCCTGGGTCATTTTTTTCAGACACAAAATTTGTTTCTGTATTTTCCCAGTTATCTCGGTTTTCCAAGTGCAGGGCAATTCTGATGACACCACTCACGTCAGGTTCTTTTAAAACAAAATAAATTAAACAAAACACATGTTATCAAACACTACCACAATCACAAATTTTAAAGATATCGTGTCGAACAAAGCATATATAAAGAAAATAATATATATCAATATATATTTTTCAATTAAATCTTCAAGAGAACCTTCAAAAACACAACCACCAACAACAAAAACAAATATTCGATGAACTCAATTTTGTTTACAATGGTTTTCGATTACCAATCTCAAACATTGACAAAATGAAATTGCAGTTTGTAGAAGAGAATATTCAATTAAACCGAACAACAACAATGCTTTGTAATCAAGTTGTGTGTTGTGTATAAGTGGTTTTTTTTTCGGAATTGTATACAGGATTTTATGCTTTTTAATCTATAAATTTTGCCAGTAGTTGAGATTTTAAGAGAGTCGCCTGGATCACGGACTTAACTTTCAGCTGTCGCCCTAACTCCGCACCTAATTGACAGAAACATCAATAAAATTTGAAGCGTAAATGAATCTTCAAAAGTTCTCCAAGAAAACAGCACAGAATAGAAACGTATTCATCCGAAGAGCTCTAAATCAATAATAAGATTTCAATCTATATAAGCGAGAGCCGCTTTGCTTTAGTTCAACTAGTTTCAGCTAGGTAGTCTCCGCTTGAGATCTTATGCTTGTGAGACCCAAACTAATTTGCAAAGCCAGCAGACTCGAAAAGAGAGAGAGAGATAATCAGACAGCTTCGTTGAATGTTATGAGGAGATGTGTATTGGCGCATTAGGTGAAGACTCATGTATCGATGTATTTTATGTAACGACAAAGCTTTATTATTTGCAAATATTCATCACGACAATATTTTTAAACTAAAGGTTTAACCACCGTTTTAAGTTTGCGTTACAAAACATCATGGGTGAATGTTCAACTATGCTAGCGTGTAAATTGCTGTGCCAGTCAATCAGATTCTGCTTTCTATTTTTGGTGAATGTATGAATCAGGTTTTGGACTGATTTTGCTTTTAGAGTTACACTTTGCATTCGTAGACACTTATGCTCTTTGTATGATTCAATGGGAAATGAGGAGTTAAATCGGTTATATAAGCATTAAGAAGATTTACACACGAGTAGGCTAAAACCCAGAATACTAAGGCGCAAAGGGTTAACCAGTGGAAGGGGTATGTACTTTGGATGCCTGCGGGTGTGCGCGGGGTTGTTCCCGCGGTGGTGGGGGTATCAATTCCGTACTGTTTCAGAATACTAGGGCATCGAGGGGAAATGTACCTTGTAGGCGAGCGGGTGTGAAGGGAGTATCGACTCGCGTGCTGCATCAT
>CABFOW010007923.1:0-20842 GCA_902141385.1 Timema californicum | reverse complement strand
AAACCTCCCCTTTTAGTCGCCTTTTACGACAAGCAGGGGTTACTGCGGGACTATTCTAAACCCCGTCCCGCAGGGGGGGAACGGGTAGTAAGACGCGGTGCTAGATAATACAAATTAGCCATAAGTTAAGTTTAAAATCACGCTTGGCTCCACGCAGTCGTGTATTCTCAGTGAGGGTGGACAACTCCAACGTTCGTTTCCCACAGAGCGACTGAAAGTCTACATACAAAGCGAACATACTAGATACGATATCTTTCTCGGTCAAATATGCCATACGTTAAAAAAATAATACTTGAAGTATTACACTATGGCTCTATATTATAAGTTGCACAATAGTGGACTACTCATAATACTTCGCACCGCGTCCTACTACCCGTTTGGGTTATACGCTTTAGTACTAATTACGCTAATGGGTTAGGATAAATATAGATGAAGTGAACTCACATTTGCGTGGAGGGATAATGGAAAATAATTTAGGAAAAACCACCCCCAATTCACCCGAGCGAGATCCAAACCTCGATCTCCCAGTCCTTGGCAGTCTATCTCAACACGAAACTAGCGCGTTAGCTAACTACACCATTGAGTAGGGTAAAAATGCGCCACAGTGAAACCATGCAAGCATGGTAAGCTCGCTATCTTTGAGGATAAACGAAGGATACGCATTCAGGCGCTTAGTTGGTAAACTTGACTCGTTGGAGTGTCGATCCATTACTTTATTTGAAATATATTTTATTTGTTACACGTCATACTACAGGTCCGAGATATACTCGCTTTACTACACCAACAGACAAATTTATATGAAGTGAAACCGCGTTTGCGTAGAAGGAAAGGGGTAATTTGTTTTGGAAAAAACACGCTCAATACACCCAGTCGGGATTACTACAAGCACCACGTATTACTACCCGTTCGGGTTATACGCACAGACTATATGAACTTAACATTTAGTTCACGTGAAGATCCCAACTAGAGACAAAATCGCATACACACACCATTTCTAAATCTATTATTAGAATTAAAATCCTTCTTAAATACTTTGATCAAGATAATTCTTGTGTTGGAACATAAGATAAAAAAAATTGTTAGGACCAGGGTTCAAATCCCTGTTCAGTGTCATTTTAAAATAGCAATTAATCGGTAAATTTCTTCTGAAAACGCTGCTATAATTTCCAATGTGAGCTGTTAAGGTGGGAGTATAAGGAATAAGAGTTAAGGGTAGTGTTTTTGCAGTTTTTATGGCTGAACTTTTGACTAAATAAATCAAATATTGCTTCAGTAGAATCATAAGAGTTTAACTTTATTCACATTGTGACCTCAACAGTTGTTGAATATCTGTCATGAGAATAGCGGCATTAGATGACAAACTTTTTAACTAAAGATAAGGGTGTCCTTGAAGTGACACCCTTGACAGATATTAAAGAAATGTTGAGGCTATCCTACGAAGAAAAATACACCATGTTTCTACTGAAGCAATATTTTATTTATTTTGGTCAAAAGAAAGTTTTGCTATAAAAACTGCAAACACATTCAACTTTTGTCGCCTTCCCTACATTCTCACCTTTAAGGGGCCCCTAGACGATCAATAATATTGTCAATACGCCTATCAATAATATTGACGAGGCGCATTGAAAGTGCATCTTGACCGTTTAGCAGGGGGTTCAAACGCATTGTCAATTTTTTTGAAGTATTTTGATATAAATTTTGATTGAAGCGCATTGATGGGAGCCATATTGAAGCGCGCATTGACGTTTAAGAGGTTTAGTGGTCAATATTTCGTCAGTCTTGACTCGGACGTCGTACAGGCAAAATGGCTGACGCACCGATTAAAGACGATTCCGACGCGGAACGAGAGTTTACTATGTTGATTATTACGTTATACCGTGATTGCCCAGAACTGTGGAAAGTGAAATAGAAAAATTACTTCAACCAAAACAAGAAACACATTTCTCAGCAAAAAAATAGTTTACGCGTTGATTCAGTTCAAACCGGAATTCACCGTTGAAAAATTCAAGAAGAAAATAATCACTTTACGCACCAATTTCAACTAAGACTTAAAGGCAATTGGAGCGGTCAGGTGCATCAACCAACGATATCCCAAAACCGAAGACCTGGTATTTCGATGATATGCTGTTTATAAAGCACCAACTAGAAATAGCAGAAACAGAAAGTCCAGAAGTAAGTAAATTCCAAGTACATCTTATTCATATTTGTTTATTTAGAAACTTTCACCACACAAGTGTGTGGACACAATCACATAACTTGCTAAATGCAGCAAAGAACAAAGTGTAAATTTTAATCCAATGGTGGTAAACAACGACCGGAGTTATGACTCTTGATTGGTGTTGTTATTACTTACTGTAGGCATTTATTTTGCCAAGAAACTGACCCAGCAGAGGAGTTGAAATAATCGGTGAAATCCTCCCTTGTTTTCTTTGATTCCACACTTGAGTTGCCTCTGCCCCTTTGACGTTGTAAACTAGGTTGTGCTCCCTGTCTCCATGAACCTTCTTCGATAGTGCCAGTAGTAATATTTTCGTAGTCAACATCACCGCGTTGTATATAACATCCATTGTTCCTTGTTGACAAGTAGTTGTGCAAATGACTACAACAAATCACTATTTTCCGAGCATTATGAGTTTTAAATTTAATGTATTTTTGGAATTTTTTAAATCTAGATGTCAAAATCCCCCCAAAAAAGTGTTTTAGACAATCCTTCGTGCTCAGGACAACCTATAGTTAAACATTAATTTTTCATCCGTGAGATTAGTCCGGTTATAGGGCTTCATAAAATTAGGATGTAATTGAAAACCTTCATCTCCTACGAACACGTACGGGAACTTTTTTCAGTCGTGTACTTCATTGTTCTTCATAACTCCACCATCTGATACTCGTCCGTTGGCACCAACATCAATCATGATGAATTGATAATTCGCGTTGACAATAGCCATGAGTACGATATTAAAAGTGTATTTATAGTTGTAGTAGTAAGAGGTTTGTATATCAGTATATGTTTGCCATCAACACTACCCACACAGTTGGGGAAATTCCATTGTTCTTGAAATTCTTCGGTTAGATTCTTCCATCCCTCTGCAGTTTTGTGTAACTAAAACAAAAAAAAATATCAAAATTTTCCGCCGAGTAGTTTTTATAATTTTTGTATTTAAAAAAAAAATAGTTTTGTTTCGAATAATGTATTGTTTTTATAATCTCTTTCAATTATTGTTTCAGAGACATTCAAGTCAAGCATCGCAGGCAGCGTCTACAGACAAGNCCCCCCCCCACCAAACAAGACAAAAACATCTACTCGTAAGGACTCAAAAGAACAACTTGTCGGGTTAGCTGCAGCATATTTCAAAAAGTTTGAAACTGAATCAGACGTAGTAGCTAAAGGATGGGCTTTAAGTTGAATAGATTGCCTCAAAACCAAGACAATTTGCAGACAAAATAATAAACGACACCTTGTTTGAAGCAGAACTGGGAAATTTAACAAGACACGGAGTGTATTTCCTATCTTCCATGCGACCTGTGTTCCCACCTTCACCTTCCATTTCACCTACGATCAGGTCTCCCTATTCCACTGCAAGCTATGATTCACCGGCCATCAGCCCTACCTAGTAGTTCTCTGACGTACTTAGTACCAGTACCTCAAAAGCACGTATCTCAAGTTGAGACTTCAAATCATTATTTCAGTATGGGACTACCAGAACATTCCTCCATCAGTCTTGACCCCCAAGACGGGACAACTGCAGCAGAGTACTTAACATTTACTTCATTTTGAGTGCAAACCTACTTTTATACTGTTCTTAATTATGTTATTTTTTAATAACAACAATTTAATAATACACAAACTGCTTACCTGAATATTATTTTTCAAGGCCTCAATTACAGCCTCGCACGCTTCCATAATGGTTTGCTCCAACGTCTGGGGGGCAATAGCACACATGTACTTCAAGTCCTTCAAATCCGTGCCAGAAGCTAGGTACCTCAATGCAATGGAAAGTTTCTGACTTTCCGGGATCGCTGCAAGCATCACTGTATCTTGTTTATCAATTTTGGGCCTAATTAGCTCCAATAGACTATCAAAGTCCGCTTCATCCATTCGGAGGATATTTTTGTATTCCTCTGGTTCTGTGACTCGTATAAAGTTCAGCAAATGTTCGTGAGAAAAATGGCTTCTCAGCTTGTACCATTCTTTTGACCAGCGTCAACTTATTTTCTTCTTTGTTTTTTTTTTCATTTTACACACTACCAAAGTCAAGGCAAGAAACGCCACATCTGTATTGGATTAAAAATAAACGCCTAATTTCAAAAATAAACACGTGAAAATCGACACCTCGTCATAAAATAGAGTACACAACAGTTTTTCAAAACAATCAGCCTACATTGACAATATTATTGATCGTCTAGGGACCCACTAAGGACGTTGCTTAGCTGTTAATGAGGTTAAATCTTTAAAACTCGCAGAATAAAACTTAACTTTAAAACAAACATCATAAATAAATCTAAAAATATACTTACTTTATCACAAAATAACTGGCTTGCTCTTTAAGTATATCGTTTAATAATTGTAAACTTTTTTGTATCGTCTACAAATTAGGCTATGGTATAGCCGCAAAACTGGATTGTAGGAATCTTTCTGCTAGGATGTAGATTTATAAACCATCCTTGCAAGTATGTTTAGCTAGAACAATAAACTAGTAAAAGGTAATTTTGAAAGGAACAAATAGTGAGTGTATATACTTGTTAGAGGAAGAGGGAAAGTGTTATCAGTGCACAAACAAGAAGTCTCGCAAGGTGAACACTTTCATTTCCTTCCAGACCAGATTTTAATTCTAGCTTTATAATCACGGGTAGTTAACCGTTAACTGATGTTTGTTTGTTTGTTCAAAATGGATATTCGAGGAGTGTTTTACATGAAAAATAAAACTATTACGTGAATATTTTCAAGATATTTTTATAGACATTTTATTTCAAACAAGAAGGCCATAATGATACATATTTTTTTAAACCAACTTTATTGAAACATGTGTTTTATTTATCTTTTAATCAAATGCAATTAAAATTTATAAGAGCGCATACAAAATAAACAGTACCTCAAGGTATTCCCGTAACGGACGTACATTATTTGGTTAAGACAGTAAGTTGAAGGTAGGACCGGGGCTCACATAGCTGAAAATAATGACCCGACCGTCAAAACACAGCCCTGCGGTGAAGCAGGGAACGCAGACCCGTGCTTTATTGGTCCTACCCTACCTGGTCATGCCTCTAATAGCTGACGAGACCTTCAAAGCTATCCTGTTTAAATGTTTGGTTTTTGATAAGTGCCACCTAACTCTATGTTTTTCTTTAAAATTAGTGGAAATTATCTTGAGACATAATTTATTTACACTAGCACATTTTATGAATTTTAGATCGGTAAGTGAATTATTTATAAATACAAGGAAGAGTAACATCTACTAAAGTCAAGAAAAAATTCACCCTCGTTTGCGTGAAGAACCCATTTAATAAACGACATCCTCAATACACACGGCAGGGATTCGAGTCCCGACCTCCCAGTTCCTGGTATACCAGATCATGGACGAGCTTGACGAAAAGACCACGTGCCCACCAATGTGTGATATTCTAAGTAAGGTTAGGTCAAGTTAGATATGAGTGTATAAGTAAAGTAACATTTTGTAGGTACAAGTAGCGAAGGCTTATACTGCCAACAAATTATTTGTGTATTAAAGACAGTTTAGAAAATTCTAGTTTTTTAGTTTGCTTTCAAAATTGGTAGCGTGATACTATAATATTAATCGGTATTATTTTATCGTTATTGATATTGTCTATGTGAGAGCTTCAGGTCACGTGACTTGACGTATGGGTATATGAAAGTAGTCGACCTCGGTGGTCCTGGGGTGAAATGTTTGCCTCAGGACCCGATGTTCGTGGGTTCAAACCCAGCCGGGGTTGACGGCTTTGAGCGATAAAAATCTGTAGCACAATTTCCTTCGGAGGGGACGTAAAGTCGTCGGTCCCATGTCGATTATGGCATGTAAAATGATAATAATAATGAGGGGCCTAGAAGTCTAATGAAGATAAGTATTGGAAGGGGTATATAAAAAACTATATTATTTGGTGGCAAAGGAGTATAAGTAAACAACTGGCTGGTGCTGAGATCTGGTGACTTAAAATATAACTACTTGTAAAATCAAATGTTTGATTTAGAAGCAAAGGGGTCAAAGTAACACTTTTACTCCAAAGCTGTGGTTGATATAGATTTGGTTTCTGTAACAGCAACTACAAAGTTCTTTATTAATAATGTATTATAATTACATTAATATATAAGGTTTATTTTAATAAGCTTTATTAGCTTTTCATTATTAGTTTTAAATAACAATAAGTAATTCAGAAGACAACCAAGATAACTTCTATCAGCTAAGTTTTCTAATCTTTATATTAGTTTTTCTTAGTATTATTTGTGTCCTTTAAAGAACTATTATTAACTGATTTCAATATAATAGGTCTACATTTTAATCCACACCAGCATTAGGTTTTCCAAAAATGAACTGATGTAGCTTACTATTTGATGTAAAGTAGATTATTCTATTCGCGGACTATTGAATAATAATTTACTACAGTGGTTTTGTTTTATGATTAACACATTACTCCAATTTTTATTAACTAATTAACTAAACTAATTTTTGTTTAATTATTTATAACACAATTTACAGATTTCTTTGTTTTGTTGTTGTAGACGATGCCGATCGTGAACCAGATTATCAACAGCCTGACGGGGCTGCCAGTGATGCTTAAAGTTCAAGCGGTACTGGTAAGTAAAAATCCGCTTGTATCAAACAAAAAAACACTAGAAATTGTAAGAAGCTTTTTTCAAATTATTGTTACTTGATTTTAATAGGTTTTTTTTTGTATAACATCAACAACATGAGATTGTTTATGTTGAATATTCTGTACATTTCACTGAATTTCTCCTTCTCTTGGCAAAACGGAGTTGAGACAAGCCCGATTCCTGGGCAAGGAATAGAGCTAAAAAAGCCAAAAATGAAGGAAAACGTTTTAAGGACAGAAAGAATAACACACATGATGAAAAACGAGTTCGTGAGTATAATCATCAGTGCAGGTAAGAATGTAGCCGAATTTATGTACAAATGCGACTTGTGATATTTAAAGAACATCGTGTTGGGAATTGCAAACAGCATTTTTGGGCCAACACACTAACATAGAAAAATGTCACAAAACAAGGAAGGGGGTCATTATAATAAAATAGCATATGTTTATACTCTTAACTAGTAGGAGGATATGTAAAACTTTTTTTTCTTGCGTACGATTGACATATCAAACAAACTAATTACGAATGTGGCGAAAAAGAATATGGTTTCAAAGACAGGCTTGTCTCCCCGAGGTAAAAGAGGAGAAAAACGAACCCGCTGACAAAACTCCAGTTTGCAAAATTGATTTAGTTAAGGAACACATCTATTCGTTACTTAGATATACTAGCGATTATTCCAAGCAATACAACCCTGAACGTAGATATTTAAATACAAACCTAAATATTACAAAGATGTATTCCTTACATAAAAATTTTGTGCTGATAAGCAAGTTGAACCAGTTAAAGAAAGTTACTATCGTCACATTTTTTAATAAGGAATTCAATCCGAGTTTCCATAGGCCTCAAACAGATTCAAGTGCAATCTGTGACCAAAAATAAGGTGACAATTTAACATGTAGAGCCGGATAAACAACGCGAAGCATAAGTGACGAAAGAGGACCATGTGAGGAAAGCCGAGGCAGCTAAAATTTAATATCCCAACCATATTTCTATATATTTTGATTTACAGAAAATGATGCAGACTTCACTTTTTGTCATGTAGGAAAGCGTACTACACTAGACAGTTATGGACGAATAATTTCTTTGTCCATAATCTTAAAAGTGGACAAGGGTCAATTTTTGTGGCATGGAGGTCAAGCATCCAGAGGTTGCCTGGAAATAGCATCCTGTATCTTTAGATTTATTAATACTTTACTACCTCGTATAACTCACATTACCGCTTTCAGCGATAAAGCTGGCGGCCAAAGTTAAAGTTACCTAATTGTTACGTTTTAGTTATACGTAGTTAAAAAAATACACAAATTAAGACTGTTGATAAGCGTTTCATGGTCGAGAGGCATTCCTTTCTGGAATTCAATAGAAACTTCGGGGTGAATGAAAAAAAAAAAAAACGTTAAAATAGGAAAATATTTGTTCCACAACATTGGTGTCACCGTGTTGCAAAATGCAGCAGGAAATTTATAGTAACTCTAATGGAAGACCCTGGATACAATTAAGCTATCTTTCAAGTTACTGTTACTGGGATAAGAGCTATGGAGTGTTTACGTTTAAAAAAGAATAACACCTCTATACTGTGTTTCATATGAATAGCGCAAGTGATTTGGGTTTATTTGGAACTTTGGATATTAAGTCAAAAGTGCAGGAAAAAACCCATCATAGTTTTCAGCGCTAGCTGTGAACAACATCAAGACAGCACTGCAATATGTATAAAAACTGTATCTATCGTTTGCCGTATGTACCCCCCATTCACCACAATTTCTATAATATTAATTTTCCTCACCCTGCAACTGCCACTGATACGAATAGAAACCAAAATAAAACCAACACAGAAGCAAATGAACCGGGCTCTATCTACCATTCTGATGATAAAGATGACTAAACAAGTTTCTTATCCGGTCTAGGGGTAAGGTGTCAGACATCTGTGCTGGCGGCCGGGGTTCAATCCTCGGTCGCGACAACGATTTATCTGATTACCAAACCCTTCCCTCACCTCTGACAAGACATCTTGTGAATGTGTGGAATGCCAGGCCTCCACCGTGGTTCGGATTCCACGTTAAACTGTAGGTCCTTCATTTCATCTCACAATCACCCTACCATTACACATTAGCGTGAGTGCGTATAACCCGAACGGGTAGTAAGACGCAGTGCTAATAATAATAATAATAAGTTTCTTATCTTAAGCTATCTATATTATCATAATACATTCTTTATGATTATTATTACTAAATTTGTTACTTAACGATCTTAAACCATCTTGCTCGGTGGTCAAGTGGTACAAGTAATAATATATTGTATTAAAAATAATAAAAAACCAAATTACAAAGTGCCCATTTTTTTAGGATAAGTAGGGGAAAATGGGGGAATGTCGGTCGGCGGGAAATACCGGTCACCCCCATATTTCAAAATTGGCGGTTAAGCATTGAATTCTGTACCGTGCTGCTCTCTCCCAGCGTGAGTGTGAACAATTATGTAAACAGGTCCACCATCTTTATCAGTGTTCATTGCGAACTTAATGTGGAAATTGTGGTTTACTATTTTCTGATTTAAATTTATCTTCACAATCTATGCGGTGACTAATTACAATCCACTTAGATCATTAATATTTTAGTTCCAAGGTCTTAATGTATTATATTTTTAAGCTACTTCGTTTTTGTTTCGATTAAATTAACTGTCTGGCACGTGGATAACATAAACGATGGAAGGAGAATTTGTGGTCATGGCGAACAGACGACCGGTACAACCCGCTAGTAGTACCCCTTTTTTTTTGGGTGAAAAATAAAATATATATTTGCAATTCTGAGATTTTGTACCTTATTAATAAAGTTTGTTATATTAATTTCATACGTTATTTCATATACCTATAAATTGGAAATAAAAAACTCAAAGGGAAAATTGGTCAGTGGAAGCCCTTGAGAAAGCAGTCAAAGCCGTGAAAAATGGACATTCTATCCATAATGCAGCTAAAAACTAATAAATTTCTATTAAATACATTTCTTTGGAAAATATGCCTAATGTAACTTTCACCCTCTTTTCCCTTTACCATTTATATGCTATATGTTTCAGATCTGTTAATAAAACATCGAGGTTTTCTTTTTTCTTTCGAAATATTTCGAGAATGTGAAAGTTATCGTGGTTTTCAAAATTGAAACGAAATAAATATTACCTTCGACAGTTCGAAGCGTCCCCAACCCTCTAATAATATATATGATATTTATCTCAAATATAAAAAGTTGGTAACATAATAAAATTAAAATTAATTAAAATGGATAAAAGCAAGAATTCGAATCGCTGTGATGTAATTAAAATTGCTTTCATTGAGCTAATAAAAAAAACAATGAAAATGATCACACAAGTATCTATGACTATTTATTACAATACAGTTTCGTTATTTCCGACCTCTTTTCTATAAAACGTAATTTTAATAGTAAATAAATCATTACTTTTTAGAATATATGGGTACTATAGTTCACGTAGCCTATATGAATTTTTACTTTATCGGTATTTTACGGATAGAGAAAGTATTGTGATCGTCAAAAAAAATCGAACTTAAGATTTTGATGAATCTTGACGTTTCGTGACCCCCTGAATCCAAAAAAGTGGTTTTTGACTTTCCGTCTGGTTGTCTGTCTGTCTGTACCTCCAACTAGAGCCTAAACTATTTTACCGATCGAGCTAAAACTTGGTATCCAGGGTTTTCATAGGGTTGCCTTGAGTTTTTTTTTGGAATGGGATATCTAACCCTAAAACTAAGGGTAGTTAGTTTACTGAAGGGCAAAAAGAGAAAGTCAATTTTCTCAAAATCGGCTATGACGATTTTGATTAAATTTCATTTCTAAACATTTCTAAATATTCCAAAACAAAATGGTTTCTCTCAATATTTCGTAAAAATGACTTTAAGGGCTTCGGTCTGATGCGTAAATTATATATTTTTTAAAATAATATCTCCTAAACTATTTGAGATATGAAATTACTTATCGTTACTAATATGTAGGTCTCTTTATGATACAAATATTTTATAAGAAGCATATTTTTATAAAACCAATAACTTTCAAGCCATACGTAAATATGTATATTTTTTTAACTTTTCGAACCCAAAAGGTAAAAATAATGCGACCGCAAAAGAAAATCTAACCTGAAATGTTGATGGATGTTGACGTCTCAAGACCCCCAAACCCTAAAAAGTGGTCTTTGAAATGACGTCTGTCTGTGTGTCTGTTTAAACTTAAAATTAAAGAGAAGTTTAAGAAAGGGTGAAAAGAGGAAAAATCGATTTTCTCAAAATCTACTCTTAACGATTTTGATTAAAATTCGTATATAAGTGTTGATTAAGATTATAAATAAACTGGCTATTTTCATTTTACCATAAAAATGAATTTTAGGGTACCTTACAGAAGCAGAAACTTCCGTACCCCCGCAACTATTTGAGATACTAAATAACTTATCATTGCAAAATTGTAGTACTATTAAAAATAAAAAAACTTCTATATTAAATATATTTTTATAAATCCAACAGTTTCTGAGAGATTGGCAAATATATTGAATCCAATTTTGTGACCTTTAGTTGTAAAGCGATACTCAAGTTTTAACGCAATAATTCTCCAATGCCATAGAGTAATTTAATATTAGTAAGCCCCTAAAGGTTTATGTTGTTTTTCCTTAAACCTCTTAGGAGAAATGTTTGTACAACAATGATCTATATCCATTTTAGACTCAATAGTCAATATTTAAATTTTTTATTGGTCAAAATTTATAAATGAGGAATTTAATCACAATGCGATGGCATGAATATGTGTAACACCTAATAAAATGTCGAAAATTTTAACCGGAAGTTGAAATTTAAATACGAAGTGTTGACCCTTGTGGACCGAACATTGATCTTTTTTTATCGGTCCAAACATACAAATGAGGACATTAATTCTTTAAAAACAAAATTATAACATTTAAAACCGGGACTAAAAAAAAGTTGTACATAAATAAAGTGCAATTTATGCTTGGGTTTACTAGTGTATATTATTTCGTTTCACATCTATTACGAGTTTTGAGTAAATATCTCCATTTTCAAACAATAGAGCAAGAAAGTCCGTGCGGAGTTCCGTACCATTTATTTCAATACAATTTACAGACAGTTTTTTTATATACCTCCTCTGTCTTCAAATATGCCGATCATTTTCGCAATCCCTTTTAATAGAAAAAGATGGGTGAAAATGTGTACATATTCCTAATTCACGTAACCATGCATTCTATTAAAATTTGAGATAAATTCATGACGTCATGCACCGTGCAGCCATTGCAGGTCATATGTAGGCCTATCAGCCATCCTGGATTTGTACCCGACCTTAATTTTGGACCTTACCTGTTCAAAAACATCCTATTTAAGTTTACATATATAGAAAATAAGAGTATAGATATTAAAATCAAGTTTTTTCAAAAATATAGGGTGTGACATCTACTCCCGCAACATAAAGAAAGTGCAAGAGCCTGACCTAAGGGAGCCCGACGGGATCTTCGGACGGAGCTAATGAGGAGAGGCGTTCTATGTTGCAGGAGAAGGTTCCACACATTATATTTTAACGGCATAATGTATATTTTTGAAAAACTGTTTTTTTATATGTTTTTTTATTTATCATGACATCTGACTACCTGTCCGGGTTACAGACATATTTGATAATTAATATGACGGGGTGAGAGTGAGGAAGGTAGCATTCTAGAGGTAGTATAACCACATTTGGATTGAAAGAAAGCGGAAAACCATTTAGAAAAAAAACACCACTAGACCCAATCGGGATTTGAACTGTGATCCCTCCATCTTCAGCAGGTCAGTCTAACATGAAAGTGACGCCTTGGACCATTCGTCCATTTATGCGTGTTTTTTTCCCCTTACTTTCCCTAAAAATTATTTATTATTAAAATATTATAGTAGGCCTAAGTAACCATAGTAATAATAACAATAATGATAGTAATATAAAAACAGGTGACCTGGTGGTCTAGGGGTAAGGTGTGACTTCTATGCTGGTGGCCGGGGTTCAATCCTCGGTCCCGGCACAGATTTATCTGATTACCAAACCCTTCCTTCACCTCTGTTTCATCTCACAATCACCCTACCATTACACATTAGCGTAAGTGCGTGTAACCCGAACGGGTAGTAAGACGCGGTGCTAATAATCAATCATAATATAAAAATGTAAAGGATTAAGTAGTTATACGGAAAATTCGAATAGTAGTAATTTTATGTCCAGTTATTGAAAGTTAGAGCAAAGTACATAATAATAATAATAATAATAATAATAATAATAATATACTATTATAATATAAGGAGAGGTATATTAAATATTGTAAAAGCCCAACAGCCGCACTTTATTGTTACCCTCCACGACCAAGCAAATAGTTAATGTGAACATTTCGATCTCAGCTTGCATTGATGACGATCACACAAAACTTCCTAGTCGATCTCTCGAAGGGAAATAATGATTGTGAGGTTGGTATTGTTAAGGGGAGGAGGTGTGTCTCCGAACTAATTGGGAGTACAAAATAGAGTACAAACATTTCTCAGCTGTCAAAACAGATCAGCTGGTCTGAGTGACACATGAATGAGGCTGTAGGATTGGTGGCGAGAAGGAATGAGGGGTGACCACAATAGAAGGAGGACACCAATAAAGTTGTTTTAATGAGGGGATTACACTATATATATCAAGTCTTGAGAGCTACAGCGGGAAGTGGATTTCAAACCACCACGTCAACAAAGGTAGTCTTTCGTGTCAGCATAGTGCTATGCTGACGAATATTTAGGAAAACTAAATATGTACAACTAGTTTTACCTGAGTAAAATGAATATTTAAATGTATGTTTATAAAAATAAATACTTATATTTGATTCTTACCAACTATTATTATTATTAGCACCGCGTCTTACTACCCGTTCGATTTATACGCACTTACGCTAATGTGTAATGGTAGGGTGATTGTGAGATGAAATGGAGGACCTACACTTTAACGTGGAATCCAAACCACGGTGGAGGCCTGGCATTCCCCACATTCACAAGATGTCTTGTCAGAGGTGAAGGAAGGGTTTGGCAATCAGATAAATCTGTGCCGGGACCGCTTACCAACTAAAAATCCCTACACATGAACAAACAATGGGTCGCATTATTATAGATTGCTTTGAATCCATTCGTTAAACTTAATTAATAAAAAATGTGACCCGCTTCCGTGGCCGCGTGGTTTAACGCGCTACTCTAGCAATAGACTAAACTGCCGATAATGAGGAGATTGAGGTTCGATTCTCAGTCAATTGTACTGAGGGTGGTTTTTCCAAAATTGTTTTCCACTCTCCCTCAACGCAAATGCGGGTACTCTTTATAATAATATAACAGCCTTAATCCTTAAAACCACTAGCGTAAATAAGTGCATAGGACTATGCGTATAACCAAAACTGTTAGCAAGAAGCGGTGAGAAAAAACTCAAAAATAACGCACCTTTAAAAGTTAGAGTGAACAAGTTAAAGAAACTATCCAGCTCAGTGTTCACATTTTATATCGGTAACAATCTTACCTTGTTTGGTACAATAATCACCATAATGAACACATTTAGGGAACAGCTCTACACACATTATTCCTATCATAATGTACACGTTAAAGAAACAGTTCTGCTCACATTTATTGTACCATAATTTACAAATTCAATAAACATTATTATTATTATTATTATTATTATAAGCACCGCGTCTTACTACCCGTTCGGGTTATAAGCACTTACGCTAATGTGTAATGGTAGGGTGATTGTGAGATGAAATGGAGGACACAGTTTAACGTGGAATCCGAACCACGGTGGAGGCCTGGCATTCCCCACATTCACAAGTTGTGATTAATACACGTCTTGTCAGAGGTGAAGGAAGGTTTTGGTAATCAGATAAATCTGTACCGGGACTAAGGATTGAACCCCGGCCGCCAGCACAGAAGTCTGACACCTTACCCCTAGACCACCAGGTCACCTTCAATAAACAACTCTGATAAAAATTAAATATTGGTAGGAAGGATGTTAACTGAATTTCATGTAAAATGTTAAGATTTTCATACTGTAAAGTAGGCCTGAGCAAATATTTTGGTTGAAGGGCCACATTGAGAATTTAAATATTATAACGGGTCGCCAAATAAAATATGATTTTTTGGTACACGCAATTTATTATATAAACAAGATAAAAAAAGTTTAAAAAATAGGTAATAATTTTCCGATAAAACATGACTTAATGAGATGAATGATTTTTTTTTTACATCTTTCATCATTTCTTTGATGTCAGGTGTAAATTTAGTCGTCGAAATTCTTAAAACTGCTAAAAAAAATTCCATCAAAATTGCTTGATCGTAAGAAGTTTTTATTGAGATTCATCTTAGAAAATGTTTGTTCACATATAAAGGTCGATCTAAAAATGTCCAACAATTTTCGAGCAAAATCTTGAATGTTTGCGAATTTATCAGAATCAAGAGAATTGAAAAATTTACAAATTTCTTCGCGACCGTGTAATTTCCTTAAACCAGGATTACACTAAAGGTCTATCATCTCAAGTTCAAGTTTACTCGGTTCACTATCAATGTCAACTGAAAATAGATAGCGAATTATCGACAAACCTTTTTTAAATGTTGCCAAAGTCGGCAAACCTGCGAGAGAATTTGCTTCTACGGCCCGCGGGCCATAGTTTGCCCAGGTATGCTGTAAAGAGTAACATATTTTCATGCTCTAAAGATTAACATAAGTCTATGTGCAAATAAAATGTAACAAAATGAAAAAAAACTATAAGATATGAAAATTGGACTGCGTGTGCAGTCAGTCGAGATTGAAGTCCGGCACTAATCCATGTGACCAAACCAGACGGTAGTTTTAATTTAGCAATAACCATGGAAACAACATATCATTTATTTTAGCATTGTTGAATTTTTATTCTATTAGATGATCCAAACCGGTTATTTGATAGTTTTCACTTGGCGCTGTCTGTGATACCAAGAGGGGGTTGGCTAACCTGTAGCCTTGACTGCTATAAGCTAGCAGTAACGAAATTTCTCACTCAGTCTGAGAGTAGCTGTGCAGAGAGGAAGTTGTGTCGCCGCACCCTCGCAGTGAGATTGAAAGTAGGTTTGATAAGCTCTTGTACAGTTGTAAAGAATGGTTCTTGATACACATAATAGTTTTTATAGATATACATCTTTGTTTAAGATTCTATGATGTAATCCGGGTCAAGATGGCGGGGGTAAGTTGACGAATTCGTCATCCTGCCCCAGTTTTATAAAACTTTAAAAGTATGTCTGTATATCTAGAAACCTGCAAGCGTGAGAGTTAATTAATATTAACATTAATAAAAGTAGGCTACTAATGTGGGTTTTAGAAATGTTTTTCAAAGTAACACACTACAATGTTATTTTTATGCTAGCATTGTTATTGGCATGCAATGCACACTAAAAAATGTAAATGTCCTCTTCAGATGGTGTGAACATAGGTCAGAAAGACCGATACAAGAAATGTAGGTCAACTTTTTGGCACGGCGTACTTGAGGGCAGCAACAGTAGCCAAAGCAGTAAAGGGTTTAGAAGCTCGCAGAATTGAACCTTACAATCCAATATGATTTTGCACCTTCAGCAACAACTGCACGAGATCTTCCTCAGGAATGACCTTCACGTGATGAACCAACTTTGGTTTGAAATGGACCACAGGCAGTTGCAATGGAAAATGATCTTCCCCTACAGACAAATATCCCACATCCTGGAACATCCCAGCAGCAAGACCAACCAGAAGCTGTTCATGCTCAAGCAGAGGCTCCTGAATGAGAATATAACTGTGCAAACATCAATACCTACTAAAGGACAAGTCACTCTCAACTATATTAAACCCTTGCCAAGAACAAATAGATCTATAAAATGGAAGCGGCCAGTTGTAACAGCATCGGTTCTAACGAGCACGCCTGGAAATATATTGTAACGATGTTACAACCAATAACAACGTCTAACGCATACCACTCAGTAATATGGAATTACAACACTCACCACCTCTGGCCTGGCTTCTCTCCGTCTGATGGAGCACTAACACACACTAAGACATCCTCTCCCGTGGNAATATGGAATTACAACACTCACCACCTCTGGCCTGGCTTCTCTCCGTCTGATGGAGCACTAACACACACTAAGACATCCTCTCCCGTGGCTTGAACAATTTCGACTGAAACAGGACGCTGGTCAGCGCCTCGCTCGTCATTGAAGCCCGGCTCACAACAAACAAGGACTTAGCTTGACCAAGATCGTTTCCGGTTCCGCCATCTGGGATGTTCTATAAACTTCGAGTGGTTACTGGACTGACCGCTAAGCTTCGAGAGCGCTAGTCTTCTCCTTTATTTTTGTTCTTTGTTTCCACCCTGCTTTCCCTCCTCCTCTGAGAACATGTGTAGGTTGTATCTACTATATAATGGCTGGTATAGTTTACCTCGGCACTCATTGTACCAATGGCTTGCACAAAGGTGAGGGCGCCGATATAAACTAGGGCTAGGAAACTTTATTCAAAATTCTGTTCTGATGTAAATAATGGGGAGGGATTCTTTTCAAAACTGTTGTTTGGGCTTACCTTATCATGATCATGTTTTGTAGATGGGTTTTCTGGTGGGGTTTAACGCGGATGAACCGCGAGTCAATATTATTTGTTTTTAAGGGGAATTCATGATTTGCGTTAGTACTCTTTGTGTACTTGTGGCGCGCTCTCATCTTCACTTAGTTAGGTTAAGCGATTACATTGATATTTTTACAAGTTTCAGGAACGTTATTAAAATAATGTATGCACGCTTTAATTGCGTGGGTTATTGTATATATATTTGAATCAAATTAGGTTATCATGTTAGGTTGTATAGATTCTAACGGCGGTTTACGAAACATATTTATGCACTTCAAAGTAAATTATAAAATTAAATTATCCATTGTTACTTAGGTTAAGGATTCAACAGCAATTGCTGAGACTTATATACAATATATTAAACCACTTTATCTTACTATCCTTGTGTCTGCTTTGGCAGAATACATTATTTATTATATATCGATATTTAAAGTAAATTTTATGGCTTCGCAATTTCATTTATATAGTTTGAATCATCTTCAATTGATTTTTATTGCCAGACTACAAATTGGCTCTCTATGCCATTGTTGAAATATATGATGTATCATTATTACCTTTATATTTGACTAAATTCAAAATAAAACTATGATTTCTCTTGTGATCCCTTGGTTGTTCTTTACACACGCTTCCCAATTATCTGTGGGTGTCACAATATTCTCGTAGAAAAAAAACAAGAAAAAGCAAATAGATTTAAAAAATAAGGACGAAAGGGATGCCAAGACAGCCGCAGAGAAGTTATTACAAAAACAAAGGAGGCTCAGGAAAACACTGAAACTATACTGTGTCCAGGATGAGAAGAAGAGTTTGTTGACCCTCCTAATGAATACTGGGTGAAGTGTGGAACTCGTGGACAATGATGGCATGAGGACTGTTCAAGCTATGAAGGCTGTGGCTAGTTTAAGTGTGACTATTGTTAAAAACATAATAATTGTATATTATGGCCTAAACAAAGGTTATTGATTTCTTTAATTATTATATTGATTCGCAAGCACCTAAATGTTAAATGCCATGTTGTGTGTGGATTGCTTTTTTTACTAGACCATTAGTTAATAGTTAAAGTTAATAAACAAAATTTAAATTAGATTTGTAATTTTGAAATTTATTTGGTATTTAAATTTGTAAGTTATATTAATATACAAAAAAGTTTTTTATAACATACATAAAGCATGAACATTCTAGTTCGTCAACTTGCCTTAGCATTGGGGCAAATTGACGAATTTGAAGTGCTGTCATTTACAATTTTTTACAGCTAAACAAATGTATTTGATAACAAATTATAGTGCGTAAAAGTTAGTCAACGAAATGCTCTTAAAGATAAAAAAAAAACTCACTATTTACATCAGTCATTCCTGTTTAACGTCATCAAGATGGCCCGGTCCCCCCTATATCAAAATATGACTCTTAGTACGTAAGAAACTATGTTCACCACATCTTACTACTCATCCGGGATACACGCATTTTAAATACCCTGGTGGGGCTAAGACTGAGGGTGAAATGTATTTGCGTGGGGGGAGAGTGTAAAACCATTTAACAAAAAAACACCAGCAAATCCGGCCGGGATTCAAACCCCGACCTCCAAGTCATCGGCAAACCAGACAAGGAGAGACAAAAGCCTTTATCCCCGTGCCCACTACGGATTCGTTTGTTAATCTAATTAACTTGGAATATCGGCAACTAATAACAAACACATCCCTGACCAGTGAATTAAGATACAAATTATCTCCTAAATACCAACAATGAGCTCAAGAATCTCGTCTTTTCCATTCTGTTCGAACATTTTCACGTATTGGTAAGTCCACTTTTTGAGATTATTAGTCCTTTTTCTCGAGATAAGATCTTGAAGTAGGCTGTAATTTGTGGCCAAGGTTTGATTGTTCCTTTGTCAGTAAGGATCACAATAGCTTATCGACTAAGAAATATATATATTTTATTTTAACCCCACTCCACCCAACCTTCATCGTTCATGGGTGACCAAAATAAATATTACTGTTAGCATTTCCCATGTAGGGTCACTTAAAGGGGTTTTCAAGCGAGCCTTGGATCGTTATTAACATTTTAGAAACCTGCTGACAAAAAAATGTGATCCTTCTTGAATAATAAACCTAGTCGAGTATCTTCCTTAACACTTTTATTGTACTAAAAAGTATTTTAACGTGTTTATTGAAGTTTTAATAATAGATAATCACATTATTAAATCGATTAGATTAGTCGGTTACGTGTCTGCCTACTGAACTAAGGGTCCCGGATTCAATTCCCGGTATGACCGACCAATTTACCACTAGTGAAAGTGCCGTTTCCCCTTTCACGATGACCTTTTAAGGTTTTACGCATTTCCTAATGATGAATTAACTGGTGGGTGTTGTTTGTTCTAGATTTAAGAATTATTATAAGTTGGCTACTGATTTAATCAGTCTATTTATAAAGTGAACCGTTCACCACCTCCAACTCTAACCGCTAGAGGCCACGACAGGCGAGAAGAGGGTAGGCGTAATCAATATGGAATTTAATGTAACATCAATTAATAGGAAAATTTGCAGTTTTAACAAAAACAGAACTATTTGTTCAAAATAAAACAGAGGTATATAAGTAATACATGGCCTTACAAGACGAACTGAGCAGTGTTGAAAAACCTATATAAGGCAGAGATTGCGCTTGCGCAGTACATTTGAGGAAGACTACGCTCGAAACATGCAGTATAAGAGTTATCTCATAAATTATATATTTATATGGATTAGTCTGGAAGAGACTCAAGAGTAATAATAAAAATCGTTAATATAATAATTAAGAGCTTAAAGAGCTCCTCTACACGGTTAACAAGGCGCCTGTATCACCATTGTGAATTCAGACTAAATCATTAAATTTTAAATTAAATTAAATTTCAAATATCAATTCTGATTCCAAAAAAATTACCCAAAGGTTTGACTTCCCGACATAATCCAAACCTCTGCGGGACTATTACTTCCACCAACTTTGGAGTTATCGAGAAGATTTCAGCTTGTTTATATTCATAATAGAAAACAAAACAACATTACGTTAGAATACTGGTAATTTCTCACTAAAAGTATCGGCTATCGATCAAAGTTATACTTATTGATCAACAAAAATAAATTACCTCTATAATTTCTTCAAATTAAATACTTCTACAAAATTTTATCTTTAATTTAAAAATTATCAAATTATTAAGTGAAAATAAATATTGGTAACCACAAGTGCAATACAATCTACTCTTAATTTTAATTATCCAAGAAAGAAAAATAATTAAAAAGTGGCTACTGACTAATAAGTCTAATTATTACAAGCGTAAGTCACCATTAAAATCAAGAGCCAGGCGGATAGGGGCTAGTTTGCGACACTCCACCAAAATGTGATACACACT
>CABFOW010007922.1:0-20848 GCA_902141385.1 Timema californicum | reverse complement strand
GTAAGCTCCACCTCCCTCGCACGCGCACGGGCTGCGAAACTTCAGAAATGGCATAGAGCCTTCGGATGCTATCCTCTTAACACTATTTAGAGACCAGGTGGATAGCGTAATTGAATGAAAAGCCCGATATGAAAGAAAAATCAACCGACCAATGTAATGAGACCTTATTTACGCTTGCTGGACTATGGTGTTAGCATAGGATATTGGAGATCTATTTTAGCTTATTAATTTAAATAAATGGTTCAGTGCACTGAATTGACTTTCTTACTCTTTTATCCTGAAATAAATTAAATTACTATTAAATCGTAAGCTTTGTGAAACTAAATAATGGACATTGTTGCAGAAACACTCCATCAAAGAGTACGAGTTGAATACCATACACTGTTACAGAAACCTTAAGCAAAGAGGAACATCTTTGTTGAACAAAGACCATAACAAGCCATTTCAATTCAAAGCACTCCATAAAAAAATTACACTGTATGTTTGCTTACAGATCAGAAACTATTGATATTATAAAATATCAGATGTTTATCTTTAATAGTCCACCCATCTTTCAGTGATATCACATGGCCGCGGAGAAACGATCAATGTAAAGTACACTTGGCGCTAGTTACACGGTAATATTGAAAAACCCGTTCAGGTGTGCACACCGATTGCGTCGCAAAACCTTTTTTCTGTTTCAGACATTTATAAAAATCTCAAGCTCAATTTTTTTTAGAATCACAATACTTCTCTCACCCGGGGTTGAGAGAAAGTAAAAGTACAAATAGAAAACAATTGACCATTTGTTTTGTAATCTGTTAAATATTAGATTTGGTACTTGACATTTGACTTCTTTACTCTATCGGAAGTTCTGAATTCACAAGAAAAAATAAATAAATGAAATTCTAATATTTTTGTTGGTGAAATATTCCGATTTTACAGAGTTAAACTAAGAAGTCGTTATACCAACAATGGAACCTTTTCACTCAAGCTTGCTGACGGGAGAATTTAATGAACTGGCTTTTCGGTCTGCTCAACTAATAACAAATAAGATAAACCAACTATTTGTTCGAATTAGACTGAATTATTGAAATAAAGCCCCAAACTGAACTAAAAAAGAATTGATGAACTAATTACTTTTATTCCTTAAACTGAAATTTAGAATTCCAGTAAACTAATTAATTACATAAACTAATCTCACATTTCAGTGTGAGTAGTTTGAGCTATAAAGATTATTAATTACTTCTGTCTCTAGATAGAGGATGGCTTTAATTTTACGACTCTTTTGAGAACTCTTAATTAGTTTTTGTTTTAACCAACTTCTAGTTATGATTCCTCAAAGGGCTCTAAATTATTTAATGTAATTAGTATGTAAAGGTACCTATCATAGAAGTACAGTACAATGAATTGAATATTTGGTCAATAATGATTGTAAGGGTTTATAAAATGGTATTCTAAGATACCTAATAGATGTAGTTTGGTTTTAGGATTACAATCATTTGATGGTTTGAAAGAAGAGAAGGAACACACAACAATAACTTGTTAGGCAACGCAATCCTTTAATGACAACAATCATATTTTGCATTACAATGCTTAGAAATCAAAACTTTTTGAATATTTTTCCTAATATTCATTTTTTTTTTCTGAATACTACTGTTAGATACTAATATTTATATGTGGCAAGGAGATAGAATATACAAAATAGTAGTCTCAAGGTCTTAGAATAATCGGGCACAAGTACAGTAGATAAACACCAGAAAACAAGTGGGTTTATATAGCCTCACTGGGTGTAGATAGCCATCAGAAGGAGAATAAAGAGGGGAAGAGGAAAATAACAATAACAATACAATTTATTTTGTGACCCTCACCACCCCCCATATTAAATTACATATTTTAATAAACAAATCTCACTTCTGTGCTCCAATACCAGTTACCTTTAGATTCCCGGGTACTTAGTAATAAATGATCAACCAAATTAAGAGGTCTTTTGAGTTTTCAAATTGTAGAATTTGAACTTAAAAATATGTTCACAAGTCTTTATTTGAAGAAGGCAATATAAACTAGTTTTATATTCACTGCCGTAAGCAACAAACTCGTGTACTGTTAAAAGTTTTGTTAATATTACATCTTTTTACCAAACAAAGGTTTGAATAAGAAGATTAGCGTTGGTGACCCAACACCGGAGGTATAAACTAAAGACTGACCCTATAGCAAGATGAGGATAAAATGTTAGTCTCGATTCTTATCGGGACAAGATCAAACTAATGATAAGAAAATACCTTAAGAAATAGTGCATTTACTCATGGGACCTTGCCCCTAAAAAATTAAGTAACAAACATCGTAAATATTGGAGGAAAATTTAACTTCAGCGCAACATCTGATTGGCAATATTTCAGTTACCTATGCAGCCCCTTTAGTAAGAAAGAGCTTGTATAGCTGGCTAACAGACGATACTGCGGTCTTCATCTGTAATCTGTCGATGAAAAACTGGTGTTAGGTCTCAACAGACGGCGCCAGTAGTAGAGGAGCAGAAGATCGAGGAGTTGCTGAACTAAGAATAGCCCAGCAATAAAAGTGCAGGTTTGATATGACCACGTGTCTGGTTCATGACCCCACCACAGTCATGACTGGTTCCGGGCCCTATAAGGAAACTGGACTCTGGTCCGCCTGTGTTGTCTTCTGTCTGACCGCCCACAGGAATATTCTGTAGCAGCGCCCAGCAGTCTGGTTGCTCCTCTGCTCCGATATCTCCTAGCAATAGACACTATGTGTGTGTTACAAGGCTAGCAATATACACTATGTGTATGTTATAAGGCTAGCACTATACACTATGTGTATGTTATAAGGATAGCAATATACACTATATGTGTGTTATAAGGCTAGCAATATACACTATGTGTATGTTATAAGGATAGCAATATACACTATATGTGTGTTATAAGGCTAGCAATATACACTATATGTATGTTATAAGGCTAGCAATATACACTATGTGTATGTTATAAGGCTAGCAATATACACTATATGTATGTTATAAGGCTAGCAATATACACTATATGTATGTTATAAGGCTAGCAATATACACTATGTGTGAGTTACAAGGCTAGCAATATACACTATGTGTATGTTATAAGGATAGCAATATACACTATATGTGTGTTATAAGGCTAGCAATATACACTATGTGTATGTTATAAGGCTAGCAATATACACTATATGTGTGTTACAAGGCTAGCAATATACACTATATGTATGTTATAAGGCTAGCAATATACACTATATGTACAGTATGTTATATGTAAGACTAGCGTGTAGTGCTTGGTTTTGCCCGTAAGAATAGAAGTAGAAAAAAAGGGTAGAAAGGATAAAAGGGGGTAAAAGTACAAAAGGGGAAAAGTAAATATAATTTATAATTTTAGCATTTTTTAATCACTTTTCAGTTACCCTTTTTACCCCAGTTACCATTTTTACCTTTAATGCACTAATTACCTTTTTGAACTTTAATCCTTTTTCACTTTTTAAACATTTACCCTTTTTTACGCTATTGGCACCTTTTATCCTTTCTCCCTTGTACGCTTTTTGCACTATTTGTGATTTTTTTTTAGCATTTCAATACTTCCCCTTCCCCCAAATGTGTTTTACTTCTTAGATCCTTTTTATACTTTCTACCGCATTCTTTTTACTTGCCGTTTTTATCTTAATTTTTAAATCTACTTTTTACCCTCTTTACGCCTTTTGCATTTTACACTCCTTTTTAAATTATCTACCCAGCTTATTCCGGAACACATATCTTAGGGTAAAAGGTTTGAAATGGTCAAAAAGATCAAATAATATATATGTGTGTATATATACCTATATATATTATTTGATCTTATATATATATATATACCTATATATTATTTGATCTTTTATATATATATATACCTATATATTATTTGATCTTATATATATATATATATATATATATATTATACATACATATTAACACATAATTTCGGGGTGTGAACCTTATTTTTTATTACTATTACATATATTTGTGAGCAATAAATGCGACGAAAAGGATTGAATTTGATCCACATCACTTTCTCATTCTTAGAAACAAAGATTTTAAGTACAGAATAATCTTAATTTCAATGTTATAATTTAATACATTGTAATATAATTTGGTGATGTACTGTCAAAAGGTTATATTAGCATCTCACTCGCCCTGAAATGATGAAAACTATAATACGTTATAATGTTATAAACTATGTAATTTCACTCTATAATCGGGTTCAACTGGTCAAAGTTAACAACAAACCAACCGAATCCCAGTAACCAAAGGACATTCCTCTTGCTCAGCCCCCCAGTGGTTGTTATTCCTGTCCATTCCCATCGAAATGTAAAACCACCTCTATTAGTTAATTGTATTTCACTTGTTTTAAAAATTATTTTACTTTTTACTGTTAATATAGGAATGTATCATTATGTCATTTGTTTGTTTTAGCTGATAAAACTTATTTAACTTAATATAGCTCTCAGAATTTAGGTTCATCTTTTTTCACGAACTAATTCGAGTATTTGTCGTTCTATCGCAAATAATTTTAAATTTGAAATATATAACTCACGTAAGTGGGTGTACGGTCAAGTCTAACAATAGACTTGAATGACAATGACAGGCTATTATTACGGTCGGGTTTACTGAGTTTTATTTTCTTAAATGGTTTTAGATTAATTTTCTCCCCGCAAATGCTGGTACACTTCCTATGAATCCAACCTTCTTTATCCCTAATAGACTAGCGTAGTCAATATGTAAATGCATATTTGGCCCTAACAGGAGTAAAACGCGGTGATAACAAAATAAGACGTGAATAAAACATGTGGAAATAATTGACTAAGAAGACTTGTAGGTTTGTCGAGCGAATATTGTAATATTGTAATGGTGTTTAATCTCGCCTGCTCTTATCACGTGACATCATAAAAAGAGGCCACATTAACCAGATGATATGACGACACAAGTCGGTTCTGTCGGTGTTCCTTCTCACGACACACGGTTTGTGTGGATCCTGTGTGACGCAGTCCCTGGTTTATCCTGCACACACTGACAGACGTCCACGAGAGACATCAGAGAGTAGAGATCATGGAGTGAAAAGGATTGGATTTTATTCTTCTCCAAACATTCTCATAGATAGAGGAAGTATTGTAAACATGAACATTTTACAACCTAGAGATTAATATCGTATCTTTAGACTTTAAGTGGCCCTTAACCCAAAGTTATAATTTGATTTTACAATCCTGTTTGTTTTGTGTCCCTGGTCCTAAATTCGAGGCCTTTTACAAATGCACTATTGTACTCTCAAACCTGTGACGAACGTAGTATTGAGCTCTCAAACCTGTGACGAACGTAGTATTGTACTCTCGAACCTGTGACGAACGTAGTATTGTACTCTCGAACCTGTGACGAACGTAGTATTGTAATCTCGAACCTGTGAGGGATGTAGTATTGTAATCTCGAACCTGTGACGAGCGTAGTATTTTACTCTCGAACGAACGTAGTATTGAAGTCTCGAATATGTTAATAAAGTATTACTGGATTATTTATCGTTTGATACACGTTGTATATATGTATATCAAAATGTAGGCTATATCAAAGTTTCATGGAATGTGGGTAGGCCTCCTTTAAACTTACCAAGGATCATAGAAGATAATTATTTGCCAAAATGTTAATTATGAGAGTAAGCCTTGGTAGATGTGAGATATAACTTCATGATACAATCTGCGAAAAGTTTTGTTTTGATGTTTAGACTGTAGATGATGGCGGTTTTAATTATATTTGAAACTTCAGAAGCAAGTTCATTGATGTAGCTTAAGCCCCCCCAAAAAAGAATAAAAATTGTAATGCTCCCAAGGATGTTCAAACTCTATTCACGGTAGGAATTACTCTCTTAAAGGTTCCTTTTCCTATCAATATCCTATTATATAATAGACTTCTGGTAAGGAAAAGGGCCTTTCAGAAAACAATTCCAACCGTGAACTGATTATACATCGAGTGAAATGTTCCGAAAATGGTTTATTCACACTAGATAAATCTATCTAGTTCATTTACTGTTAATTTTTCTATGGATTTTAATACGATATGTTGTCAACCTTGGTGGTCTTGCGGTAAAATGCTCTCTTCAGAATCCGATATTCATGGGTTGAAATCCAGCTGGGGTCAACGTATTTTTCTTGATTGATAAATAGACGTATGAGTGGTACGCTTTCACTCAAGTATAATATTATTATTGCGTAATACGTAGTCTATATCATAGTAGCTAGCTATTTATATCGTAAGGATTGACTATGGCTAGGAGTAAGTATTTCTATGACATAAATAGGCCTGGTGAGATAATCATCTCATTCATTGTTTGTTATCCATACAAAATGTTTTTAAATTCGTGACTACCACTTACACGAAAACTAATTGTGTTATTTAAAACATAAATTTGGGCCTACAAACATTTTATATATCTGTTTATATATTCTCAAAGATTAGTTAAACATGTATAGTATGCGCTAGTTGCATCGGGTGCACCTTGCAACAACACATTTTTCTAGAAGATTATTGTGAGCTAGACTGCGCTTCCGCGACATATTGTTGTTCTACGGTAGCCGGTTAAACGAAACAAGGGGGGACTCACAATTCTTTTATACGTAGCTTACAATTGAGTTTTTGTAATTGAGTGTTGTGTAAGTGTTCTACGTTCTTCTAATATTAGATTTTTGTTAGGTTATTATTTTTATATAAATATTTGAGCTATCATCATAAAACACCTTCTTTTGACGTGTGACACTATAGTTTATCTGTACAAAATAAAATAATAACAACCTTGTGTAGTTCAGATGGTAACAAAGTGTTTAGAGTCTAGTTTCAACGAGTGTTGCAACGTATTCTGAACATTATTGGTACCTAGTTATTAGCCTCAAATCAAATAATTTTGAGTATTAATAATTTGATACATGGAATTAGAAATACCAAAATACTAGAACATGATATGAACACTATTAAAAAGGTGCCAGGTATAAAATAATAAAGCAATTATGCGGTCATCATTTATAACAATGGGTTTTTGATTTGTTCTATATCAAAGCCATATAACAGAATGTTTACAAACCATTCCATAATGTGGGTTCTATGCTCTATGTTTTAGGTTTTATTTCATTAAAATCCACTCTCTTCCGGTTCCTTGAGTCACTAACAGTTCAAATTTATGAATACGTGTTGTGATTAAAACGAACGTGCAAATTTTGATATTTCAAATCTCAGACACCTCATAAATAGCCGAAACAGAATAATAAAAAATAGCTTCATAAGAATTAAAAGTAAAATTTTAAAAAAATCAAATAATTTTCAAAAGAATTGATATACATTATACAACAAAGAATATAATAAAACCCGCGAAGAGGAACATTGCTTTTGAAGATGGTTTAACGGATAAAAGTCAAACATATCATCAGATCAGGAATATGAAGAGGAACTTGAATAGTGGTGCAGTGCAGAGATTACAAAATGTTGAGTTATTGGCCGGGGTGAAAATAATGAATTTGAATATTAGAACAAATTTTACAACACACCCCTACTCGTGCTGCAACATGCACAGGTCTCTCCTACTGGTTTGAAAGTTCGGATGTGATCTATACCAGGGGTGGCCAACTTTATTGGAACTGAGATCTAATTTTTTACCCCTCGACTCCTAATGATCAATATTATAATTCAATTTCACTCCAAAATTATTGAATCATAGCCATATCTTTGTGATTGATTTCCTGTGGGTAGAACCTGTGGATTCTCTACATGTGTTTGAGTTATATGATACAATTTGATTAATGCTATGAGTTTTATTGAATGACAACTCTTTTTTTTAGCACCACATCTTACTACCCGTTCGGGTTATACGCTTTAAGTACTAATTACTCTAATAGATTAGGAATTGGGAAAATTGAATTAGAGGAAGTGAACCCGCATTTCCGTGGAGGGAGAGTGGAAAACCATTTAGGAAAAACCACACCCATTTCACCCGACCGAGATTCGAACCTCGATCTCCCCGTCCTCAGCAGTCGAGCTCAACACGACAAGCGCGTTAGCAAACTAGGCCACCGAAGTGGATCAACAACTCTTTAAAACTGATTTGAAAGTTATTAATTAATTTACACAATTAATGTGAAGTTTGCGCCTTCATCTCTTCCACCAAAATAAAAAGTTTGGTGTATAAGTGAACAATGCCAATCTCAGACAATCTTCAGTGTGTTGGTCTGTTGAATTCGAGCGACTCTTAGTTTTCGTTTGTTTTAAATACGAAAATGCTGATTCGCAAAAATATTTAGATCCAAAGCAGGAATATAAAAGTTATCTGCATTTTCTCAAATTAGGATACTGTTCCTTTGAAACAAATTTCCAAAAAATATTTTTCTGAAGACCTGGATTTCAGAAATATGTCACATTGCAGTGTAATTATTTCATTTTCCAGTATAACTTGGTCCAATTGAAATAGCTTTGCAAATTTATTTGCGATCGGTTGTGTGTCTGTGTCCTCCTAGAATGATTAAATGGTAAACTGAATCAAATTTTTTATTTTCGTAAGGTCACTGATTCTGGTTTCTAAGTCATCAAAAACAGTTTGGACTTCAGTTAAATATTTTCCCGAATTAAAAAACTATGTTTATTTTTGCAAATGATCCATGATGTTTGTAAATCGAACAAAATATTTATTTACGAGATCCTTAATCATTGCCAGTGCTTTGCTCTAGAAAGCAGATACACTGGTCATCAAATCACTGACCGTTTGGTTTTTCCCTTATAGTTCCACGTTCACTAAGTTTTACGGTAAAATCCGCCAAAAATGCCAGAACACATAGCCAGTCCAGATCGCAATTGATGATAAATAATCACCACCCCTTTGTTCAAGAAAACTGATAATATCATCCAAGTCATGAAATATTTGTAAAAAAAACTACTCCAACTGAGCCAGCTGACATCCGTGTGCAAAACCAAATCTGGTTCTTTATCGTCCAATTGTATTTTATTATTATTATTATTATTATTATTATTATTAGCACCGCATAACCCGTTCGGGTTATACTCACGTTAATGTGTAATGGTAGGGTTAATGTGAGATTAAATGGAGGACCTACAGTTTAACGTGGGATCCGAACCACGGTGGAGGCCTTGCATTCCACACATTCACAAATTGTGATTAATACACGTATTGTCAGATATTGAGGAAGGGTTTGGCAATCAGATAAATCTGTGCCGGGACCTAGGATTGAACTCCGGACCCCCGACACAGAAGTCCGACACCTTACCCCTAGACCACCAGGTCACTAATTGCATTTTAAAGATAAGCCTTTGAAGAGATTTACCTCTGATTGAATTGACGATTTTAAAAGCAATATCCATGACACATTTTGTATTAAGCCTCTTGCTAGCTAAAACTTGCTGATGAATGATGCAATGATAGCTGAGAAATCTGGAAAATCTTCATCTTTTTGACACAAGGCTATGGATCCATTGAAATTACCCGTCATCGCCACTGCTCAGTCGGTGGTCATTGACAGTATCTTAAATAACAGCAAACTAATCTTGTCAATGTGTCCCTAAACACAGTGAAAATATCGATACCTCGTGTTCTTCCTCCAATGAAATCATGCTCAACAATTCTTATTTAAAAGAAAAGTCTTCAAAAATCATTCCGATAAAAACAGTCAGTTGAGCAGTGTCACTGACATTTGTTGACTCATCGAATTGCAAAGAATATGAAACAAATTGGTTAATATCGTTTAACAGTCGCTCATTTATATTTTGGTTCATCTTTTCGATACGTCTCTTAATCATATTCCGAGATAATTGCAGATCTTGAAGATATTTTTTTATTTCACCCTTATTCTTGAAATTTTTAAATAGAGAATCTGCTGTTTCCATATTAAAAAAATCCTTGATAAATTCACTACCAGAAAAGGGTTTACATTTTGTTGCTAATTTATGACTCACTTTAAAGGAGGCGATGGTTGTAACCTTTGATTGATCGTATGATTTTGTGAACATTTTTCACTGCGCAGTCAGTTCAGATTTAATTTCCTGTAATTTTTTATTTCTGATTTCACTGTAAGTTGGAAGACTGGACTAATATTTACTATAGAGAGCGTTGAAGTGCCACCCCAAGTTCCCCTTCTTTGGTATCGCCACTGAGTATTGCAAGTTAAGCAGCAACCCTTTTATTTAACCATAACGAAACAGTTGTCCAGTTCCCATTCTTGATGAAACAGATATGTTTTAGGTTTTTTATTTCACTCATTTCCACAAAACTTTACCAAACGTAACCAAATTAACAAAACAGTTCAAAGACTGACAGCAACAGATAACTAATGTTTTGTTTATCACAGATATGTGAGCGGTACTGGTGGGGGGCAGGTGTGACGCAGTTGCAGGAGACAGTTTGTTAGAGACCTAGTCTCAATCTGACCTCTATCGGGTGAGTGGTGAAACAATTCGCTCATGAAACGTTAGGGATCAAGTGATCGACCAGAAATGATACCTCGATCGACCGGTCGATTGCGATCTACGGGTTGGCCGTCCCTGACCTATACCATATTCAACATGTTAATAATATGAAAGCTTGGGCCAAGTGACGTAAATTTAGCGTCACATAAAACCAAATCATTACTACGAGCTCACTCTGGGAGATTTTCACCTGTCTGACGCTTTAAAGCGGCCACTGTTGAATACAGCAATCATTTGTTTCATATATGTTTTTATTACAACAAAAAGATATTATAAATGAAAATCCAAACAGAAATTTCAACTTTAAATTATTAGAAGCGAAATTTCACGAGACCATTAACATAACAATGGCAACGCTAGAAGCATGCAGCTAGTTTTTAATCAACGTCTGTATACCTACCATTACAATTCTTTTAAAATAAAACAATATTTTATCTAATCAATATATTAATAATGGTAACAATGGTAAGTTTAGTTGTATTCTGCTTTATAGTATCCCTATTTAATCTAAAATGTAAGATTTACTCCACAGTGAGTTTATTGAAACACATTGTACCATATTAATTTTTATACTTATTTATAGAATAGTTTTTTTTTAAATCAATGCGGTACTTATTTTAAATCTCTGGTGGTAATATCTTAATATAGTTTTATTAAATGCGAATAAATAATGGTAGTTTCCTTTAGTCTAGAGCTAACTTGAATCTACCAACTTGTATGAGTGTGAATGTTTATCTCTTGAGACGACCTTGTAGTAGTCCTTATTCCCTGGCCATGACGAGGACTGACCATGTGGCACAAGACAGTGTTATTAATTAAATGTGTCCAGATTAGTTGCTATCAGTTTCATAGCTCATGCGTCCAAGACGATACACTCAGGCCATTTGTTATTCGCAAGCGTTTACACTTCCGAGAGTAAGTAGGTTGAAAATATCTCACTTTTAAAGAAGTTTATTATACGGTATAATTTATGTTTGATTTTTCGTTTACATGATAAAAGTAATACCATAAAAATACATTAATAAAAATATAACAATTTATTTTTCTTAATAAAACAACAGATAGTAAAAAATACAAACATGTTTAATTAAAGTCTAAGGTGTATTAAAAACACCAATATTAAAACTTAATTTGGGAGATAGATAAGTATATTGGAGTAAGCATGGGGCCGTATCTTGCATTTTTTAAACTTTATTTAACACTACATCTACTCGTTTGGGTTATAACATCTGTACTAGCTACGCTAGCGTGTTAAGGATTAGAAAGGTTAAATTTGATGAAAGTGTGCCCACCTTTTTGGAGAAGGAGAGTGGAAAATATTTTAGGAACTAAACCTCACAACACCTGAGTGTCCATCATCAGTAGCCCAGTATATTGCGAGAGTGACGCCTTAGACTATTCGACCACCAAGGAGGTATAACTAATTACTCATACTTATTTCAAAGCACAACACACAGTGCACAAATTACTTTGCTTCAAATACTCGTCAATTTAGACTTAACTTCTAAATATAAATGGTTTTGACAGTTATGAAGATTCACCAATAAAGATATGAAAAGCCTAATTTAACATTTATTTTCAGTTTTTCCATTTTTTGTTGCTATATACATTAAACTTAGTTTACCCTGAAAGGTAGCAAAGCTTACCTTGTATGGTTCTACTATGGCCCAGTGAATGAAATAGGACCATGGTGTAACACATCAAGGTAATATTGTCATCTTTAAGGGTTAACATAGTATAATACTATTATTGTACATCACTAAAATTTGTAGTAGTTGAAAAAAAGGTTTTATTACTATCGTAATTCATCAATTTGGTCAATTTTTTTACACTTTCTCGATAAAACACATTTTTATTATATTTATAGTCTTAAGTTTCAAACACGGACAGTAATACATTCAACAAAATATACTCGATTCGTTTTTGGGAGTTCTTAATACATTTAAAATTAAATGTGATTATATTTGTTAAAGCTTGTTCTATGTTTCGGTCTTCCTAAAATTGATATTGATATTTCGTACCAAGGGTGCCGTGAAATATAGGGCATGTATCAAAGGGTGCCACTCTTTTAAAATATGTAGGAGAGTGGACTAGAGAAACATTAAAGCTAAGTGTATTATATATAATTAAATAACCACAAGTTGACTATTTTTAACACACTATACAATGCAACAACAATAGAAGAAGAATTAAGGCCAAGGTGAACATCACCGAGCGGTGACTAATTACTTTGAATAGAAGTAATTAAAATAAAACCACAAGTTAAATATATCTACGTACCTTGGATTAAGCGTGTATCCTGCCTCATGCCTATTGCTATCAATTTACAACACTTCCATTAACTAGCTGAAGTATAAAATGACGATACCAAATCCTTCACTCATTGTTTACTACCCTTTCACCTGCCTTTTAACAACACTTTTTACGCCTACAGATTCAAATAGTGTGACGCTATGTATCATATGGTATCGAGGGTGAACTGGGCTCTTGACATGGGGTGGAAGCTTAGAAAATACACACATACTTAACACGTGAGAAGGTCTTATGTCCAACACCGCGACACGTTATTTGTTATACATTTCCGTCTCACTGCACTTATTACTGCAGACAGGAAAGATGTGTTTAGCGTGTTTTGTCACAGCAGTGGTGGATAAGTTGTATAAGCAGTCTGACTCATTTGAAGGACTTGAAGGACTGCACTAAGGGTGGTTTGCTAATTAAGATTTCTCTATTTTTGTCACATTTGATGTGGGGGAATGTCCTACAAACTTTCTCCTTCACTTACTTAATGGATTAGATTACGTCATTACTCATTACCTACTAAATTTTTCAAAAATGTGTGTGTTATGTATTTGACTTATATATTTTTTAAAGACAGGGTCTAATCAGTAGATGAATTACACAAATTTGACCAAACCAACAGAATCCAAAATTTAAACCCTGAAAAAAGGACCGCCACTAACTACATTGAAGATCATTATATCGAGGGACCATTTGTTCGAGACTGAAATTAGACCACGAGTTGTTTATTATGAATCTTCTCCCAGTTTTTGTAACCCCTTGATTCCTATTGGTTAGAGAACATTGTCCGGGATGTTGGGGAGAAAGGTGGGAGATGTTTCAACCCGTGGTATTTGTAACCTCTGGTGGTTCTAGTCTCGTGACAGGGAGCTTGTGGTTCTAGTCCCGTGACAGGGAGCTTGTGGTTCTAGTCTCGTGACAAGGAGCTTGTGGTTCTAGTCCCGTGACAGGGAGCTTGTGGTTCTAGTCTCGTGACAAGGAGCTTGTAATTCTAGTCTCGAGACAGGGAGCTTGTGGTTCTAGTCCCGTGACAAGGAGCTTGTAATTCTAGTCTCGTGACAGGGAGCTTGTAATTCTAGTCCCATGACAGGGAGCTTGAGGATCTAATCCCGTGACAGGGAGCTTGTGGTTCTAGTCTCGTGACAAGGAGCTTGTAATTCTAGTCTCGTGACAGGGAGCTTGTGGTTCTAGTCCCGTGACAGGGAGCTTGTGGTTCTAGTCCCGTAACAGGGAGCTTGTGGTTCTAGTCCCATGACAAGGAGCTTGTGGTTCTTGTCCAGTGACAGGAAGCTTGTGGTTCTAGTCCCATGACAGGGATCTTGTGCTTCTAGTCTCGTGACAGGGAGCTTGTGGTCCTAGTCCCATGACAGGGAGCTTGTGCTTCTAGTCCAGTGACAGGGAGCTTGTGGTTCTAGTCCCGTGACAGGGATCTTGTGCTTCTAGTCCCGTGACCGGGAGCTTGTGGTTCTAGTCCCGTGACAGGGATCTTGTGCTTCTAGTCCCGTGACCGGGAGCATGTGGTTCTAGTCTCGTGACAAGGAGCTTGTGGTTCTAGTCTAGTGACAGGGAGCTTGTGGTTCTAGTCCCGTGACAGGGATCTTGTGCTTCTAGTCCCGCGACCGGGAGCTTGTGGTTCTAGTCTCGTGACACGGAGCTTGTGGTTCTAGTCCAGTGACAGGAAGCTTGTGGTTCTAGTCCCGTGACAGGGATCTTGTGGTTCTAGTCCCGTGACAGGGAGCTTGTGGTTTTAGTCCCGTGACAGGGAGCTTGTGGTTCTAGTCCCATGACAGGGAGCTTGTGTGGAGCTTGTGGTTCTAGTCCCGTGACAGGGAGCTTGTGGTTCTAGTCCCGTGACAGGGAGCTTGTGGTTCTAGTCCCATGACAGGGAGCTTGTGGTCCTAGTCCCATGACAGGGAGCTTGTGGTTCTAGTCTCGTGACAGGGAGCTTGTAGTTCTTGTCCAGTGACAGGGAGCTTGTGGTTCTAGTCCCGTGACAGGGAGCTTGTAGTTCTTGTCCAGTGACAGGGAGCTTGTGGTTCTAGTCTCGTGACAGGGAGCTTGTAGTTCTAGTCTCGTGAGAGGGTGCTTGTGGTTTTAGTCCCGTGACAGGGAGCTTGTATTTCTTGTCCAGTGACAGGGAAATTGTGGTTCTAGTCCCGTGACAGGGAGCTTGTAGTTCTAGTCTCGTGAGAGGGTGCTTGTGGTTCTAGTCCAGTGATAGGGAGCTTGTGGTTCTAGTCCCGTGACAGGGAGCTTGTGCTTCTAGTACCGTGACAGGGAGCTTGTGGTTCTAGTCCCGTGACAGGGAGCTTGTGGTTCTAGTCCCGTGACAGAGAGCTTGTAGTTCTAGTCCCATGACAGGGAGCTTGTGGTTCTAGTCCCGTGACAGGGAGCTTGTAGTTCTTGTCCAGTGACAGGGAGCTTGTGGTTCTAGTTCCGTGACAGGGAGCTTGTGGTTCTAGTCCCGTGACAGGGGGCTTGTGGTTCTAGTCCCGTAACAGGGAGCTTGTGGTTCTAGTCCCGTGACAGGGAATTTGTGGTTCTAGTCCCATGACAGGGAGCTTGTGGTTCTAGTCCCGTGACAGGAAGCTTGTGGTTCTAGTCCCATGACAGGGAGCTTGTGGTTCTAGTCCCATGACAGGGAGCTTGTAGTTCTAGTCTCGTGACAGGGAGCTTGTAGTTCTTGTCCAGTGACAGGGAGCTTGTAGTTCTTGTCCAGTGACAGGGAGCTTGTGGTTCTAGTCCCGTGACAGGGAGCTTGTGGTTCTAGTCCCGTGACAGGGAACTTGTGGTTCTAGTCCCGTGACAGGGAGCTTGTGGTTCTAGTCCCATGACAGGGAGCTTGTGGTTCTAGTCCCGTGACAGGGAGCTTGTGGTTCTTGTCCAGTGACAGGAAGCTTGTGGTTCTAGTCCCATGACAGGGATCTTGTGGTTCTAGTCCCGTAACAGGGAGCTTGTGGTTCTAGTCCCATGACAGGGAGCTTGTGTTTCTAGTCCCATGACAGGGAGCTTGTGGTTCTAGTCCCGTGACAGGGAGCTTGTAGTTCTAGTCCCGGCAGGCGTACTGAGGGCTATTTTTCTAAATGCTTTTCCACTCTCCTCGTACGCAAACATGTGTAATATTTCCTCTAAATTCTTCCTTCCTCCTTTATGCTGATAGTGTGAATGGATAGTAAGTCGTGATAGACCATCCATTCATTGGACTCTTTGTGTCAAAGGTCATATTAACCAACAATTAATATTGGTTTTATTATTATAATCCACCCTCCTCCCAAAGTAAATATTTCTTGTTACCACGTCTTTCATCCCATTGGGGATATTCGCATATATATTGAACACATTATTGTAGAAGGGACGAATAAGGATGTACTAACAGGAAGTGTACTCACATTTGCTTGTAGATAGAGTGATAAACCTTTCAGGGAGAGCTTCCTCCCTTAATATATACAACCGGTATTCGAACCATAATATCCCCGTCTTAGGCAGTCCAGACGTGAGTGTCACTTGTGACCATTATATCACTGAAGTGGGTTAAATAAATGTTAATTATAAACTCTTGATAGTTATTTTAATCTAAACACAATCATATTTTTAATTAATGCATATTAAAACCAGGTTCTGGAGTTAAGGTATTTTAATGTACTAATAAATAACTGATCATACAGGTGAGCCGGAGATACATATTCCCAAAACAAAACTAATGGGGTGGAGGGTGGTTATTGAAAGGAAACGACTTGTTGGGGGTTGTTAAACCAGGGTTAATATTAGTACTATCGTGTGTAACCGTCATGGAACAATGCCAGGGAGCGATCCTTTATTTGTATGAAATGTTTTGCACCAGTAAAGAATTGGGAACAGGGTTTAATTAATGAAGCGGGCCTAATTGGGTCATTGTCTCCTTGCTTCGGTCCTTTGGTTATGGGGACTATAGCGCCCATTAATTGATTCAGGGGAAATCAATTTGAATATATTGTTTCGGAAAGGCTAGGGTGTCTGTTAAGCCTATAAGTGAAAAGTCATTGATACAAATATTTTACAAATAATAATACACTATTTTTAAATATTACATGTTAGCGTGAATTAATTATAATTATTTTCTTGTTAATCATTACTATAACTAAAACTATTATCTTCAAACTAAACAAGCTACACAAATCCATTATTTTATACAGAGGCATTGTGGATCTAAATCAGACAAAGATAAATAGTGGCATTTCTCAATAAATGGTACGTTTTTTAAAAATACGTTCACATCAAAATGTAAGTGGATTCATGGTTCTTAAAGAGCTCTTAGAACTTGACTCTTCAATTTTATGATTTCAAAAAATAATAATGAAAAGGTGAAATTATCTCGTTTTCAGTGAAATTTCACTGAAAAATTTCACTGTTCCAAGAAGAGAGCAAAGGCTAAAATCATATGTGTAGCATCTCTCAAACAAATAAAAAATGTTAATAAGTGTTACAACAGAAAACATTGAGGTAATTAAGGGCTGCATGAGTGATTTGGAAGCTCCATCGCTGCTTGACCCATAATAAATAATACCCCAATGTGAGGAATGACACTTCAAGGAGGGCACATATATATATATATATATATATATATATATATATATATATATATATGCTCATATGTAACATATAACCAGAATATTATGTTTTTATTCTTGTTAACTGTATTCAAATACCAGCCAGATGTGTTGTGTTATTTTATGCTAATTGATTTTCCACGCTCTCTCCAGTTAAATACGTGTGCCTGTCCATGTTCTCTAAAACTATACAATCCTTATCTATACTACATTACTGTAAATAGGGGTACACACTGGATGGGTAGTAATACATGCTAAAAAATTATATCTATACTATAGACTATAAAGTGTCACCGATTAGTAAGAGGGCCCTAATCACAAACATCTGAAATAGGTCACCATATATTAAGATCAAATTAAGGTTTGTTTAGACTCATGAGTCTATAAAGATCAAAGCAAGGTTTGTTTAGATCTCTTCAGTCTACTAAGATCAAAGCAAGGTTTGTTAAAGACTCGTGAGTCTATAAAGATAAAAGCAAGGTTTGTTTAGACTCTTCAGTCTATAAAGATCAAAGCAAGGTTTGTTCAGACTCTTCAGTCTACTAAGATCAAAGCAAGGCTTGTTAAAGACTCGTGAGTCTATAAAAATCAAAGCAAGGTTTTTTAGACTCTTCAGTCTACTAAGATCAAAGCAAGGTTTGTTAAAGACTCGTGAGTCTATAAAGATCAAAGCAAGGTTTTTTTAGACTCTTCAGTCTACTAAGATCAAAGCAAGGTTTGTTAAAGACTCGTGAGTCTATAAAGATCAAAGCAAGGTTTGTTTAGACTCTTCAGTCTATAAAGATCAAAGCAAGGTTTGTTTAGACTCTTCAGTCTATAAAGATCAAAGCAAGGTTTTCTTAGACTCTTCAGTCTACTAAGATCAAAGCAAGGCTTGTTAAAGACTCGTGAGTCTATAAAGATCAAAGCAAGGGTTGCTTATACTCTTAAGTCTACAAAGATCAAAGCAAGGTTTGTTTAGACTCTTCAGTCTACTAAGATCAAAGCAAGGCTTGTTAAAGACTCGTGAGTCTACAAAGATCAAAGTAAGGGTTGTTTAGACTCGTGAGTTTATAAAGATAAAAAAAACTGTTGTTTGGACTCCTGAGTTTATAAAGATTAAAGTCGGGGTTGTTTAGACTCGTGAGTTTATAAAGATCAAAGCTGACCAACAAAAACACACTACTTGACGCAGAACAAAGCCAGCCGATGTACTAGGCCATCACATGTGCTTGCTACAGAAAGACCACTCGAACCTATTCTTGTGTTTGGAACACCACGTCAGAGATACACACATCCTTGCACCTATGGGGCAGGTAGAAAGAAAGTAGAGTTCTAGAATTTGTGTACCCATATTTTCTGGAGGAAGAGAGGGAAAACATATGTGCACTCAGCCTGATATTGAACCCTATCTTTTTTTTTGCCACCAGAATAAGGCAAATATAATATTAAATTCAGAATATAGAATTTACTTGTAGATATAAATTGATATATAGCTGGATAGTTAAATCGAGACGACATAATTGGAAAATATCTTGCCCTCACGATACTTTTGCCCTGAGCGTGTTCCATTCTGTTCCTAAATAAAGCCGAACGTCCGAATCAAAGTGATGTAAAGAAGCTACGCGCTATGTTACGCGTGACGTGGCGACAGAGGCGGCTCACGCTGTTCCATTGTTGTTTGGTTTTAGTTATTTTTGCCGCGCGTATGTATGGCTTGTATTGTTGTGATCAAAGTGAGGGTTGATTAGTGTGACGTCACGCCAAACATGGCTACCACGCGCAGGATCAAAACGCTCGAAAGGTACAAGAAAGAGTGGAAGGAGCTTGTGTGATCTGTCAATACTTAATTAGAGATTCTTCTCACTAATGCTTGATTTAATACATTTCCTGAACCATTCAACTCTTAAGAAATGAACATGTCTCTTCACTCTAGAGGAAAATACAAGCAAACAAAATTAATATTTTGCTTAATATTTAATCTCCAAATGTTAATTTGATAAATCTTAAACATAGCATGCCAAGATAATACTTTAATATTAATGATGTTAGTTAATAATAAAAACAACACAAAATTTGTATTTTAAATTAAAATCAAATAACATGATTGATTACTAATCCGGAAGTACCTAAAAGTACATCTTAAGATTCACAATTTTCAATTTTGTTTTTGGCTAACTCTATTTAAGGAATATCTCGAAATCTTGTTGGTAGTTGATTAAATAGTTTGGGACGATTTACAACATGAGTAATTGGAATATCTGACGATAATTGATTGTAAGTTCTTTTGTATATGTAGGGATGGTTGGTTATATTTTAAATGGTTCACAAGTAAAGCTATGTTGAGTGTATGTTGATTTATTTCCCAGCATTTTTTTAACCAAAATATAATATCCAAGTTTTTTCTTGTAAATTCATAGTTTTCATAGTGCTACATTCTGTTATTCACAGTATTAATTCTGTTATTACCTCCTTTCTCCCCTCACAGATTGTGACGTCATAATATATTATTTATCGAAATAATTAGGTACATATTATCATCACAATTACCTGACGTTGCTCAGGGTAACCATGCAATCCAGTGCGAGGTTACCTCGGACAATGCTTATTTTTGCTTCAAACAGACAGAAAAACTCTTCATTTTACTTCTTCCGACCCAGTTTTTAATTAATTTAAGAAAATCAAATAAATAATTTAAATTTTCTGCTTCTAATTGTACATGTTCGTGAACAGGAGCTGTTACTATTAAAATGAGAGTCCTCTGCGGGAAGAATATATTTCGCAACGCTCGTGACAAACATACTATTAATTTTATAAGTATGGAAATTAACTGTCGTTTTTGAATCAAGGCATATTGTAAAAATACGTCAATCATTTTAGTTTACTCTCTTTTTGTTGTGTATTTGACACTTTATTACATATTTTATCGATAATTAGTTTAAGGTAACTGACTGTAGGAAGGTAGGTAGGTGACTGACCGTTACTTATAGATTTTGATGACAGTTACAACAACTAAACAATATAATAATAGGTAACAAGTTGACCTCAATGATCTTGGGGGAAAATATTCACTTCAGGACCCGATGTTCAAACCCAGCCAGGATCAACCAATTTTTCTAAGACCGTGGTGCAACTTCCTTCGGAAAGTAAATAAATCCGTAGGTCCCATATAGGGTGTGGCATGTTAAAGAACCCTGGATGATATGCGAAATTAACTCACTGATAGAAATTCTCGTGTGCTGTTATAATCTGTAGGTTCAGAAAGTGCACGGTAAATACCTTACTTAAGCTGGGAAACTTAGCTAAAAGTAACTTAGTTCTCATTCTTTCACATGAAACGTTGGTAGGACTGAACTAGAGATGGAGATAGGGACTAAGTAGTCACCCCAAAGCTTTCTAACGGAGGGACTAAGTATTCACCCACAAGCTCTCTGACTGAGAGACTAAGTAGTCACCCACCTGCTCTCTGACTGAGGGACTAAGT
>CABFOW010007921.1:0-20853 GCA_902141385.1 Timema californicum | reverse complement strand
AAGATGCATGGACTAATTTGTTACTCAAAACAAGAAACAATTAGCAAACACTGAAGAAAATAAGTGTTGGTGGTAGTGTTAGTGAACCCAACGTGAACGTGACAATGAGTGAAGTGATTCCAAAAGAAGATGGTATTTGCGTTTTTAGTGAAGTGGCTCCAAAATAATTAATAATTAATCGGACTAGCGATAATACTAGCGGTAATAATCTCAAGTCCGAGTGGCCTGAAATTTGGACTATTGCTATGTGAGACGAGAAGAAAAAACCTTCCCACGGATTGTATGTAAGTCTGGTAAAATTGGGTGTTCATCTTATTCTAGCGTGACAACTTTAGTTTCATTGAAATCTCAAGAACTGAAAATTTCAAAAGAATGGAATTCAGTGTCAATTTCATTTACTGGTACCATTCGTACAGTGCATCATTGAGTAAAAAACTATTTGAGCATTCAAAGTCCCAGTCACATATAAGCGATGACAAAATAGTAAATGAAGCTAAAACACAATTGATTGAAAAAATTGTAGACCTTTTAAATGAAAGTGAAGTTGAGGTCACTAACAAGATTTTAGAATCACTATTTTATTGCTAAACATGATAGACCATATTTTTATCATGTTGAACTGTTGATGTTTCAACAATTAAATGGAGCAGTAATCTCACCGGTTTTGCTAGATATTTAGATCTACAAGAATAATTGACCACGTTGCGCGAGAATGGAAGTCTAAAGTCTACAAATGCATAATTCAAATAAAGAGAAAAGTATTTGTGATAATAGACGAGTTTACAACTGTCGGTACTAACACTGTTGAGAGAGTATTTAAAATTTGAAACAGATAAATCAACTGATCCACATTTTTTTTTTAATTTGATCTAATTTCCTTATCAAACAGTGAAAACAATTACCGATCACTTATTAACATGCCTCAGGACGTATGACTTCAACCACACATATCTTCAGAACAATCTAGTTTCTCTTACATGTGATGGTGCTTGTGTCATGATGGGAAGAAAATCACGAGTTGCACAGCGGCTGCAACAAATTTACTCTTTTATTATCTTGTGGCATTTCCTTGATCATCATTTGTAAATGTCAGTTGGACACGCAATTTCTGAAGTGCATGGTGTTGATAATGTCCGTACATTTATGAACAAAACTTGCAGCGTCGCTCCTAGTTGGCAGTAGAAGCAACGACTACAGTAACAAGGAAATTGGAACGGGAAGGTCGTGGCAACCGAAACATAGGAGTGATATTCAAGTTTAAAAATGAGTTTATTAGTATCAAAACAAAAAGTAATTATTACATATCCACAAACAATAACAAAGTTTAATCTCACCAGTGTTTAATGTTAGGCGTTAATAAAGTAACAAGAAACATTGCTACCAAAATGGTTGTGTCAGTTGTGAGGCACCTTAAATTGACATACAACCAAGACAGCAACGGGTTGGTTGAATATTGAAAAACGAATGAATCCTTATAGAGGAATATGTGCATTTTATAGAACGAAAGTGTGCTAAACAGACATCTACCGTAACTCTAATCGGTAGAATCAAATTAAGTTAAGGATAAGCAACCATACACAACTCTACTGCAGCCCTCAAATTTGATAAAAATGGGCAAATTATTAATTTAAACCATATTTATTCTTATTTAAAGAATTACACTGATAGTTTCTAGCTAACTTTGGCTAGCTCCGATAAGTGTAATATGACACAAGGAAATGTTCCGAGTGCTGAAACTAATGATTTACAAATGGTTAAAAGAGAGCTATCATGAATATAGGCCATTAGGAAACTATGGCGGGCCTATTACTAATTAGTATTGACTGATCATCCAAGAGTATAATCAACAATCAACAATAGTCTGGAGACAACCTTGGCCTTAACGTATTATAGTCTCTGAACGTAAGTGGCGCAAAGAACCCCTGGACATCGTGGCCCAGGGCAGTTTCTAGTTTGGTACTTAAAAAGATCCAACCCCCGCACCCCGACAGGTGGGATGATCCGGTTCAGGCCGGATACCCAGGGAGGCGAGAATTAGCTCTTCCTCCTCTTCCAGTCACTCACTGGTTGGACAGACACAGGGGGACTACGTGCCTTCCACCTATCCTAGATGGTAACCCGAGCTATTTACTTCCACTCACAGAAGTGACCTTGTGATCTCCACTCTCTCCCGTGTGTAGGGGAATGGGGTTTCACCCATTGTGCGTGGGAAGGTAATTCTCTACTTCTCGTGCGTACGAGTGGAGGCACCCATGTTCTTGCCCATGCGTTACTAACTGTCCAGGTCAGCAATGGAGCTCTAAAACGGCTCACGGCATGAATGGTGAGACCCAGGTACTAAAGCCCAGAACCCCAAGATGCGAGGCCTGGTGGCCCAGAACCCCAGGGGCCCGGACCCCACTGCTCTGCCAACGCCATCATTCGTAGGCATTTAAACTCACTGCCCCACAGAGTCCAACCCATTTTCGGGCACCGCTACGAACGCTTCTATCATTTGAAGACGAGGTTTTATTAGGTTGATTAACATTATAGCCAAACTATCGTAGACAAGCCAAAAACTAGTATTATATTAACAAATTATAAAAAAAATATAATTATGTATTATTCTCAAAATTATTGTCTGTTTGTAATCTATTAAAATTGTATACACATTTATTAAATAAGTATAAAACATATTAATTTTCTACTACTTTCTATTTGATTACATTTATTGAAATCTCTTTCAGTTCTCTTAAAATGCTATATAAATAGCTCAGTTACTAATATATATGTATTTATATATATATATATATATAATCAGTTATATATATATATATATATATAATCAGTTATATCCTACACATTTAAACACAAATATTGGATATAAAAAAATTCAAATACAGTCTCAGTTTTTTTTTAATGTTGTCAGTAATGTTATGGAGGATAAAGTTGGCAACGCTAGTGTGAGTCCGACATATTATAAATTCAAGCTGTCTCTTTCTATTTGTGTAGGTAAAAAGGTATCACTTAGCTGACGATAGCTAGTTTTTATTTGATCAGCGTCCTGTCTCAATGGAAGATGTATCGAGATTAAATAAAGGACCCAAAGTGCAGAACCTTGTTCTTGTTTTGCTGTTTTCAGACATTCTCGAGAATCCCCCCTGAGCTGTCGTTGTTGCAAACATGACATGATGAAACTGACAAACAGGAGATGAATGAGTATTTTAAGGCGTTTTATCGCATTTGGTTTAAAGCTAATCCTGATTTATCAAAGGTTTTTAAAGGGTTGTTACCGGGGCAAGCATGGCTCACCTCAATATCCAATTGGAAATAACATACACAATAATGTAACTAACGAATTTATATTATTTATTGAAATAAAAGTGTGAGTTTGTTCCGAATGGGAGAGAACAGTTTACTAGTACAGTCCCATCAAACCTTGCTAGCCCTGGTAACAACCCAAGAGCTGGTAGTTAGGAGGGAACAGTTTACTAGTACAGTCCCATCAAGTAACCCAAGAGCTGATAGTGAGGAGGGAACAGTTTACTAGTACAGTCCCATCAAGCCTTGCTTACCTTGGTAGCAACCCAAGAGCTGATAGTGAGGAGGGAACAGTTTACTAGTACAGTCCCATCAAGCCTTGCTTACCTTGGTAGCAACCCAAGAGCTGATAGTGAGGAGGGAACAGTTTACTAGTACAGTCCCATCAAGCCTTGCTTACCTTGGTAGTAACCCAAGAGCTGATAGTGAGGAGGGAACAGTTTACTAGTACAGTCCCATCAAGCCTTGCTTACCTTGGTAGTAACCCAAATGCCAACCCACAACTTTAGTGTAAGAATTAACCTTATAAACACTATTAACATATTATTCTACCATAATTCAGGACTATTTGTACAGTACATCTCATAGCATTTAAGCCCTAAGATATGTAAAGTACCATTTCTGAATCATATCTATGTCATCACGAGACTTACAAACTTATAACCAATCGTGATTTCAATTAATTAATATAAGAGAATTAAAAATAATACTTTTTGGCAATAGCCTGCAATAGAGCAAGATTTTAATACACTTGTCAAGCTCTTTAATTCGCGCCAGCAACAGGATTACATTACTTTTATTCAAAGGGATTTAGCTCATGACCTTGTAAAAATTTGATAATAAGTTAGCTGGACACGTGACAGCATAATTTCGTGCTTTCAGTGCATTTCTATGTCAATAAATATCTGGTACCTTCAAGGCCGTAAAAAGGTGAGGATCCTGAGGGTCCGAACCCTCTTCTGGCATTAACTAGACTCACCCTTAAATTTGTTGGATGCCCTCTTAAAACGTGGGTCCACAAATACGTATAGAACCTAATGTTTAGGTGTTTTACTATTACTAAAGTTTTAATTGTATATTTCATCAACTAAATATTAGTTGGTGAATATTTTAATATTCCCTTTCAAGATACACCTTGTAAAACTTCCTATTGATAAATTAGCTATGTCAACAGTTCAAATACTGTATTCATTTCTCATACATTCATTTGGTATTGAAAAACAAAGGACGTTTTTTGGAATGAGCTGAGGAAATTGAATTCGAGATATTAAGGTAAGTATTAATCCTATCACCTTTAATATCCTACTTGAGGAATCACATTAAGAAAAGACCAAATTAAATAACAGAACAACTGTCAGAAGTGAAGCTGGTAGATTTTGTAGGTAGGTTTATTAGACTTCCTCCACCCATCATCTCTACATACCTACTTACTCGAAACATTATTTGCTAACTATGAAATGTTTGAAAGAAAGAGTAGGGTTGGAAGGTCTGGACCCTCTAGAATTTGTTGGAAAAATGAGCTCTCTACGCCCTTGCTTGGTTCCACTATGGGACAGATAAGACAGTCATAGTGTAATCAGTCAAGGTAAGACTACTACCTTTCTTAATTCCACTATGTTGTGGGTTATAAGATAGGGCTATAGTGTAATCAGTCAAGGTAAGACTACTACCTTCCTTGGTTCAATTATGTTTTAGTTTATAAGGTGGAGTCATCGTGTAATAAGTCAATAAGTATCTGTTACCTTTCAGGGTAAACTAATAATACCGATCTATGTATTTATTTAGATGTTTATGAATATATCTCTATTGTATTGCGTGTGTGTGTGTGTGATTATGTGTGGTTAAATATTATCACTAGCTTAGATAAGTTTACGAAAGATTGGCTAAAACATTACATTACACAAAATATAAATAAACCAGCTATCATAATTATCTATTATATAATTTCTTTAAGAAACTCTATATTTACTTTCTCACTATCTTACAGGTAGAGAAAGTATTGTGATTCTAAAAAAATTCGGACTCGATATTTTGATGAATCTTGACGTTTCATGACCCTCTCGAATCCGAAAAAGTGGTTTTTAAATTCCCGTCTGTCTGTATCCTATATCTGTACCTCCAACTGGAGCCTAAACTATTTTACCGATCGGACTAAAACTTGATAAATAGGGTTTTCATAGGGTTGCCCTGAGGGGATTTTGGAATTGGATACCTAACCCTAAAATTAAGGGTGGTTTACTGAAGGGAAAAAAGAGAAAAAGCCGATATTCTCTAAATTGGCTCTAACGATTTTGATTAAATTTCATTTATGAACATTAATAAATATTCCAAACAAAATGGCTACTCTCAATATTCGGCAAAATGACTTTAAGGGTTCCGGTCTGATGCGTAAATTATCATTTTTTATTATGTCTCCGAAACTATTTGAGATATAAAATTACTTATCATTTCAAATATGTAGATCTATTAATAATACAAATATTTTATTCGAAGCCTATTTTAATAAAACCAATAAATTTCAAGCTATACGCAAATATTTCTATTTTTTAACTTTTCGAATACAACCGTAAAAAATATATAACCCGAAATGTTGATGGATGTTGACGTCTTGTGACACCCCAAACCCTAAAAAGTGGTATTTGAAATGCTGTATGTTTGTGTGTCTGTTTAAAATTAAAATTAAAAGTAGTTTAATAAAGGGCGAAAAGAGAAAAAAAATATATTTTCTCAAAATCGGCTATAATGATTTTGATTAAAATTCGTATCTAGGCGTTGATTAATATTATAAATAAACTGACTATTTTCATTTTACCATGAAAATGAATTTTAGGGTACTTTACAGAAGCTGAAATTTCCGTATCTTCGCAACGATTTGAGATACTAAATAACTTATCATTGCAAAATTGTAGTACTATTAAAAATAAAAAACTTTTATATGAAATATATGTTTATAAATCCAACAATTTCTGAGATATTGGCAAATATTTTAATACAATTCTGTGGGCTTTAGTTGTATAGAGATACTACTTAAGATTTAACGCAATAATTCTCCAATGCGATAGAGTTATTAAATATAAGTAGGTCTTTAAAAGTTTATGTTGTTTTTCCTTAAACCTCTTAGGAGACATGTTTGTACAACAATGATCTATCTTCATTTTAGACTCAATAGTCAATATTTACATTTTTGTTGGTCAACATTATAAATGAGAAATTTAGTAGCAATGCAATGACATGAAAAAACCCATTAAAATGAAGAGATTTTAACTGGAAATAGAAATTTTAATACTAAGTGTTGACCCTTGTGAACTCAATATTGATCGTTTTATCGGTCAAACATACAAATGAGGACAGTAATTCCTTAAAAATAAAATTACAATATTTTAAACCAGGACTCAAAAAATGTTTTACATAAATATAGTACAATTTATGATTGGATTTGCTAGTGTATATTATTTCGTTTCACATATATCACGAATTTTGAGTAAATATCTTCATTTTTTAAATAATAGAGCGAGAAAGTCCGTGCAGAGTTCCATACCATTTATTTTTTCTCGCTATACTACTTTACTTTTAAAAGTTTAAGGCTAATTATACTATTGAAATAAATCCATCTGAACTGAAACAAAGTTATGTTCCCAACTAGCATCAAACCTCTTGCTTCCTGAACAAGATCCACAAATAAACACACAAGACCAACTCTTTCATTTGCTCCATTATTTATTTACACCCAGAACACGTCGGAACACCCACTTAATCCCAACTCTTCCGTTTTCCGGCTGTAATAATAAAAACACGACCAAAATTAAACTTTATTATTTTTTTAACCCCAAAAAAGCACTGTAAGCACAAGTAGTAATATTAAATTTTGAAACAACAAACAAGAGCTACTTTAAGGAATTAGTAAGCATTCACGCGTCATAAGCGTGCATTATCCTCTAAATACTCGTCGTTTTATTTGGAAGTTTATACAACGAGTAAAGTTGACGCTGATGGTTCTGCCGACTGTCTGCAGCTCAGGGGGATTATCTTACCTTACATAATAATCCGTTTTAACCATTGTTTCTCTAACTACCTATATATTGATTTTAAAAACCTGTTTAGAATGTTTCAGGGAAAAGGACCAATGATGAATCAGATTTGTGAGCGTAGAAGTTAAATATACAATAAGAGATCAAATTCAAGGAACCCTTGATGGATATTAAACATTTGTTAATGTTGTTTTATAAATACAATTAAATTCGATGTTTCTACTGGAGGAAAACTTTATTTATCTCGCCAATATTTTTAATACAAACACTGCAAAAATATTGTTCTTAACTTGAGATCCCTATCCTCGCACCTTAAGAGCATCTACTGATATAGGTAGATATTTTAGATATATTACATTGCTTTATTCTACATTTACGTACAAGACACACAGTACCATACTAGTCACCACTTCAAGGCCAGAGCTCACACTAATTGGCGGCTGGAATGTGTCGCCAGCCCTACTGTCTTGACGAACATTAGCGGAGGGGATGGTGTCCCGTTACAACTGTAAGGGCATCACCCCTCTCCCCCTCCAACTACTTGTTTGCAGTCGGCCCTTGTCGCTACTCCACTCTCTCCCTTATTTAAAATCCACAAATTAATAACACATAAGCACCAATATACACCAATATGCATACATATCTACAAAACAAAAACTAATATAAAAGTTAGATATGTTTAGTTTTCTTCAGTCAGTTAAAACTCACTTGAAATGGAATTGTCTATGTATTTTCCAGCAGTAAAGTAGTTTGATACAACAATATATATTTTATTTCCCACTAATTCCTTGGAAAAGGGCGTTATATATCCATGGCAACCAGTTGCAGTCGTCCACCAACTCTAAACTTCTGTAGTGGTGTCTTAGCTGTTGTTTTAGATTTCTTAGCCGCCCAATCAGGACGTTTCTGGACCCACGTTGTGGTGTATCGATGGAGAGCAGGCCCATAGAAACATGAGCTGACTTTTTAAAATATTTTTAGAATACCCAAGTTCCCTCTAATAAGTGTGTCATATCACGACGACTTCGTAGAATTTATGTTTTAAGCACTCGTGGGGCAATCAGTTGAAGTATATGGGTATTTCCGGCATCTTAAAAATGTCAATAAATAACACCTTGCCTAATTAATAATTAGTCCCGATAGGCCCACAAACTTGTGGTGGTTCTTTCAAGTTCAACGGCATTCGTATGGGGTGGGTGGTTGCTAGCCTCCTCTCACCTTACAACAAGACAAATCGCCATAACTAGCCGTAACTGACGTAGCTAATCAGGCGACACAGCAGGGTTCCACGCAGATGCGGCTGAAACTATGGGTGTGGCTATTGCATATTGAAAAGGATTGGTGGTTGTGATTTTATTACCGTCCCCCAACTGTAGTTCGCTGCACGGTTTCCCACGACTGTGTTCCTGGATAGAGGGAGCCTGGAACTGCCGTCATATCGGAATTATCATCCCTCCGTCGGAACTGGTGACATGGCAATCATGTAGGCACATCCACGTTACCGAGTTTCACATATCAGATATGTTCTACCACATAGTTGAATTGCGATAGAAGCTTCAGCCACCAAGACACTTGCCGATCTTTGAAATTGTGAAGCCAGACAAGTGATATATGTCTGGGTGTAAATCCATTTCCTCACTTCCTTCAAGTTATCAACGAAAGAAGTGGAGACAATTAACAAGGGCTACTAGCTCTCTGCATTTCATAAAATACTGCCTTTCTGTTTTAGAAATGAGGTGACTCCAATAAGAAATGACTTTGTACCGTGCTAAACCTACTGTTTAACACGCACAATCAAAATACCATAAATATAGCTAACACGATGAATACAAGAGCTAGTATATTCTAATAGTGTGTGGCAGGTATTAACTCACCGTGGATTCATGTTGGCGGGAAACACCCAAAGTTCAGGAAAACTGCCCCAGCTGACTATTCAGGGACCATAATCAGAACGAGATCTCACCAGCAGGCCCCGCTTATAATAAATGGCAGAGAAGTATTTCTCTAGGCGCCACACCATCAAAGGGTATTAGGGGTCATTCAGAACAATTTTGCAACTTAAGCCGCTTTCCCCCTTAGATGTCCAGATGCAAACCGTCTCAGAGTTCGTCAGTTCTGTTACTATATAAGCGTCATTCCTCGCTTCACACACACACACACACACACACACATATATATATATATATATATTCTATTTAATCTATTCGACGGAGGAAGAACTAGGACGTTACGCTAAATTGCTGAAAAAACTACTGGTAACTACGATGTGTCAGGCAATGCTTTTTGTGTCAGAGTATCTGACTTTCTATGTCCATCAGACATAAGTTTTTATGTCAGGATGTCTGACTTTATGTTCTATGCCCATAAGGCATAGTTTCAAATTTTAGTCTTAACGTTTTTTTTTCTATGTCCATAAGACATAGAGTTGTTTGTCTAGATAATGACACGTTTTCCTATGCCAATATGGCATAGTTTAGAATGAAGGGCGTAATGCTCTATTTATCAAGGTCCATACGACTTTATTTACTATGTCAGTGTGTCTGCCTTCTTTTTATAAGTCTTTAAGACATATTTTTATATATTAGGGAATAATAATGACTCCCTAAACGGTATAACCATGTTTAGGATCTCTTCGTGCTGGAAATCAGATAATCTAACGTTTTCTTCAATGACCTAGTCAGGTCAGTGACAGAGAGCAGTCACTATTAGTTTTTTATAATGTATCTATTAATGGTACGCAATCTGTAGGAGCACCACTAGGTGGTAGTAGTGGCCCACGCGGATATTGTTTTGTCTCCGGCCCCTTCTGGCACCGTTTGTATCAAGTAAAACAATTATTGTTTGTACCATTTATTGTGTGCCCAAGCTAGGGTGGAAATATAAACATACTATTGAATGTTCAGGCAGTATTGAGGGTCACGGTGCTCAGTCGTAAGGACCCAGCCCGATGTACGGGGCTGGGACGCGATCTGGGCCAACGCATGTTTCATATAAACGAGCACTAGACTGTCTTTGTCACATTCCAGTACTGACAGATCTCTAAAAATCTTGTCGGGGCGCCTCCATGGGGTGGCCTCTGGGCAATGTAACGGACGCTGGAGTCCAGCATAGCTAAGACCACGTTAAGGTAATCTGTGTGTGAGGAGCGAGGCTCTTCGACAGGTACCAAGCGGTTGATAGTGCGTACCCGTGTAGTGGGGATAGCTGGTCAGGACACCTTCTCAAGGTCCCCACTGGGCAACTACGGTCAATCGGTCTCAAAAAATACTAGTGAGGGAGTGGCAGTCAAGATTTTGGGTGTTAAAAGTTCTGGAGCCTCTGAGAAAGAAGTTGCGGAGACGACTGTTCGGAGGCTGAGCTCCTGACTTCCTCGTGATTGGTCGATCACTAGGAGGAGTCAACTCCTCCTTCCCTCCGGTCCCAGTATAGGTTTTTTTCCTCAAGTAGCCTAAGGCAGGCTGGAATGGAAAAGTTGGTACTAGTTTTTTCGGGTATCCGAGTATCCGGAATGGCACTCGTGGACTTCGGCCTACGTCCAGCTAAAAGGTTCCGGTCCCGATGGGTTTCAGTGGTTGCACTAAAAAAAGGTCTCTGAGCCCGGAGATAATGTAGCTGGGAATCCCTTCGGGAGGTCTCACCGAAGATTTAGTGGATATCAATATTCAGGCAGTACTTATTAGGAATTGACCGGCCACAGTAATTTAACCACATAGATTCCCGATAGTTTGCCATTTACTATTTTTTATGTGTTAGTGCATCTTCAAAGAGATTATGCTTAGGTCTTCGTAGCTTCCTATGGAGTTAACTCAAACTGACTAGCTTATATAATTATCCCTATAGTAACTCTATAAAATTAGGATTAAATACCTCTCGTTTTCATTCACTATAATTTCACTATTATTCATGAATATATCTTTCAGTTATTAGTCTGGGATTAGATAGGCTGGATTGTATTTATGTATTGTGGCTTAACCTTATCTTATTATTGTTTGCCTACCTTTGACTGCCGCTAGGTTGGGGCAGACGCTCCTTCGTAGGATAATGAGCGTTGATACTTGTATTAAGAGTTACTAAGATACACTATATGTTCAATCTTACTTCTGTTAGTTCCTAGTCATCAAGGAGCTTATTTCTATTCCTGCCTATCAGGAAGTATACAACTATGATAACTGAATAAAGTTATATTTAATAACAATGGACTGTCTGATCTAATATCACTTTAAAACGTATGTAGTTCTACTTCTATTGTTTACATTTAAATAAACTTGTGTGCTATACTTGTATATTTTTCTTATGTCTAATCCTTCCCAAACCTTCATTTTATAATTGTATAATTGTAATAGTAATTTATTCTACTTGATAGGAGAAGCGAGGATTCAACTTTATCTTTACCGTCTTGAATCTTACTAAGTACTGCCCAAATTCTAATTGCGCTTGCTTCAAAATACACCAGCCAGTCACACTCCAGAACAAGGCAACCCTAAAGTGGGAGAGGTCACTAATCTTCTTTTTAGCTCCTCAAAGGCTGTTTCACAAGTTTCATAGAACACAGACTGCTATCCTTTGTGAGTGAGTCACTGTAAAGGTGCAGTAGTCATCGCAAAGTTTCGAGTGCAGTGGTGATAGTATCCGACTGTTTGCAAGAAAGCGTTTAATTCTTTCGCAGTTATAGGAATATGCCCAGATCTAGCCTTATCTATTTACTCTTATGATGTAGCGATCTCCTGAGCTGTTATTCTGTGCCCCAGGAAAGTAATATAGTCCTGCATAATTTGACATTTTTGAGGTTTTATTTTGAGGCCAGCATCACGTATTCGTTCAAAAACTTCACACAAACGTCTCGCATGTTTTTTACTAACCCAACTCCATAGTATCACATCACCAATGTACTCCATGCAGGTTTTTCACTTGAAACCTGTTAACTTCAAATCCACGAGGTGTTGGAAGGTGGTGAGTGCCTTACATAGGCTATTGCTCATTACGTTAAATTCGTAGAGGCTATTTAATGCCATGAATTCTGTTTTGGGACGATCGTCTGTTTCTGTTTCAACTTGGTGATATGCAGCTGCCATATAGAGCGATGAGAACAAGGTTGATCCTGATAAATCCTTGAGTATATCATTCATGTGTGGCAATAAATAAGGCATCATTCACAATCAGTTCATTAATCTTTCTGTAGTCACATCAGAAACGCACGCCATCATCTTTATTTTATGTAAGGACTATTATAGATTACTCCCATGGTGAGGTAGATGGACTCACCTTACTTGTTTCTTCATATAACTGATGTCCTTAATAATGTAGTCCCAGTGTTTATATGCAACACAAAGGGGATGTTGCTTTAATGATCTAGCCTCCCCCGTATCAATTCAATGATATGTGAGGCCACAACAACCACACTCGAGACTCATCTTGTGCCACAATATCTGCAAGCTCATTTAATAGAGCTATTGTTTCACATATCTTCAAAATATTTATCTTGGGTAAGTTCTAGCAACACAGATCTTTGATGATGTTTGGTTTGTGAAATGAGAGAGAAGCACATATAAGAGGATTTATCTTCAATGAGTAGGGCGCGGAAGAGGCTCATTGATGTCCTCTTATACAACACAATAGAGTCTGGTGGTGTATTTAGAAGTTTGAAAGGTACCCTATTTTTGCGAGCTGTGAACAAAATGCAGGCAGACAGAATGACGTACTTGGCTGATACTTGGCTGATACTTGGCGGGATCCCAACGCAATGGTAAGTGAATGTCACTGTCTTATATACACTGAATACGCCGATCACGAACAAGTTAATCCCAAGATTAAACTGCGGGTAAGCTTCCATTGCTAAGCGCTGCAGGTCAATTACGAATATTACTAAATGTTCATTTGTTTTGGGGAAACGTAAAACAAACGCTGGATTTATTCAAATCTAGAAGTAATGTTTTTTTTTAAAAACAATCTTCAGCTCAGAGCACACTTTATTTAAAATTATCTCTATTTGTGAAAGAGTGGTAGACGCTTTGTGTAGACCCAATAAGAGATAGTCCCCAAAACAGAGGACGTGACTCCACCTTCCACCAGAGAGCTGCGGCCATGAGCTCAAAAGTAAAGAGCCAGTATTCCAAAGACTCATCCACATCCCCGCTAAATTTGGACGGGAACAAAGTTGAACCAGCCATTGCGTTAAATAGATTAATAAATACCGTCACAAATATAGTGAGGAAAGCCGTTTGGCCGCACTAATTGCCAGATAGTACACAAAAATACAGAGAGAATAGTAATAGTAAAAATCTGTCATTTTTTTTTCGAACACAAATAGTAAACTATATTTATACGTAGAATACTTTTATACGAAATTCTTCCACGCACCTTTTGCCCCCAGTGTAATATTACTTTATTCTATATTCACGTACAAGACACGCAGTACCGGTCCAAGGCCAGAACTCACACTACTTGGCTGCTGGAATGTGCCGCCAATCCTACTGTCTTGACCAGCACTAGACGAGGGGTTAGTGTCCCGTCACAACTGTTAGGGTAATTATCCTCTCCCCCAACCGGCTGTTTGTAGCCAGCTCTTGTCGCTACAGATAATTGATGTAATTACTACAATTACTACAGTTAATACAGCTCGCAATGCTGTGCCAGTGGGATGAACCTCAAACCCATCTACTCTGGCTTTCCGGTAACTGGGAGGTCGGAATTTGAATCCCGGTTGAGTGTACTGGTATTTTTTCTAAATGTTCTTACACTCACTTTACACTAAACAGTGGGTATAATTCTTCTATATTATATTTTCCTCGACACTACCCCAGTAGTGTAGTTAACATCAGGACATCCCGGACGAATAAAAAAGCACATTGCAAAAAACTAAAAATAATAATATTTAAAATAAGGATCAAACCAATAAAATGGTTATTTTTCAATCTCGTTTAGTAAGGTGTTGTTATGACAACTACACATTCATGGAAACGGAGTTTGGTGGAGTTTTCAGCAAGATGGAGTCCTCTCCACCACACCTCTCCTATTCATCCTCTCTTAGTGCATGCCCTAGAAAAACAACTACACATTCATGGAAACATGGAGTTTGGAGGAGTTTTCAGCAAGATGGAGCCCTCCCCACCACACCTCTCCTATTCATCCTTTCTTAGTGCATGCCCTAGAAAAACAACTACACATTCATGGAAACATGGAGTTTGGTGGAGTTTTCAGCAAGATGGAGCCCTCTCCACCATACATTACTCGTTCGTCAATGGTTAGACAAAAGATTTAATGGACAATGGATTGGCAGAAGAGGACCAATTGAGTGGCCAACAAGGTAGCCTGAGTTAAAACCCCTACATTTTCTTATGGGGACATTTAAAGCCCACTATTTATGGGACTAAACCAGCAAATATACAAGAATTAAGAACTAGGATCTCAATAGTATGTAGAAGTATTACAAAAGCAGCCCTACGGAAAGTCAGAAGTGAGTTTGAAAATAGACTATATCAGTGTTTTACTCAAAATGAAGACCATTTAGAAAACCTCCTTTAAACTCAAAATTAAAAAGGTGTTTATCTCAATAATAATATTACAAACACACGTGTGCGAGCACACAGAACATAAACCATTATTGTACCTTCCCGAGATATGTTTGAATAGGCCAAATTCTAATGCCGTGCCCGGTGCCGACGACTCAGAAACTTGTGAGGCACATTTATCGTAATAGCTTTTACTTTTAAATTCTTAAAACCACTATTTTGAAAATTTCACAGCGTGCTTTACAGATATATGTAATAATTAATAAGGAAAATCATTTTTTTAAAAATCAGCGTAACCTTAACGTCATTTTAGCAATGCCACCCAAGGTCATACCAGCCTACCACCTTACTTTCCCCTTATAACCAAACAACTTTTGTTTAAAATATTTTGTTATGTAATGTGTCGTTTTCGAGATATTTTGGTGGAAAGTTTTCAAATGAACACCCGGTAAATGGACCTGATATCTATCCCGCGTGCCCACCAATGTGGGTGTAATGGTTGTCACAGTTATTCAAGCTGCTTATTCTATAACTATTACGAAACCAAAACCCTATATCGAAGATTAATAATACATTAACTGCCCCTTTTTTATGTTCTCGTATAAAGAAACTATTGTAATCTTTAATATGTTCTGCTTATAGATCATGATGAATATATAGTCGGTTTAGAGGTAAAACTCACTAAGTAACATTTTCAATGTTTGGAGATTTGCTAAGTGAAAGATGACTTTTATCTGTCAAAGAAGCTTTCAATGTTAAATTTGATGATTTCTTATTTTTTTTAAATATTGATAGATATAGGTTTACACATTTAATGACTTTCTTTTCTTATAGGTCTTGAAATTTTAACATATACACACATATAAACTCATTTCAAGCAGAAATGCACTTAATGAGTTTTACCTCTAAACCGACAATATATGTGTTATGTGCCTCCGAAACAAAAAAAAACGGATTTTATATTTCTGTCCATCTTCTGTCTGTCTGTTTGTCTGTCCCTGGCCACAGAATAGAGACTGTTTAGTGGATTTTGCTCAAATTTGATATTTAAAAATTAGATGAGCATACCTGTGGATTTTTTTTATTTTGACACTAACGCTTAAATTAAGTAAAGTTTACAGGTGACTGATTTTTTAAAATTTGGCCCCAAATTTTGATAAAGTATTCGAAATATTTCGTATAAGTTTTTGATAACATTTATTTTACATTCTTAAGATTATCTTGTTGAGCCATATGACTCTTTAATTCGCAACATATTTCCACCCCTCCAAACTTACATAAACAATTATTCCTCTATCTCCCCCCGCCCCCCCCGGTTTGCGATGTTTTCCAAATCATCGTTTAAAGCTCGTTACAATTCCCCCACGGTATCAATCGTCTATCTTCTCCCGATGCAGGGCAAAAAAAAATCAATATCTAATCTCGGCTACTCATAAATCTTACACCGAGACTCATTCATTAATCTTATCTTTCTTCATGCGCGGCTCTTGTATCTTTCAAAAGATCCACCCTTGTTTTTCCTTGCCCTCAAAACGCACTTAGTCATTTATCCTCTTTTTCTACCTCGGGGGCCATTGTACTAGTTTTAAGTTAAGCCTCAACCCTTCCCTTTCACCCCCTTAAAATTGTCATACCCTCTGAAAAAACCGTATAGTGTTTTTTTTAATCTCTAGCCGAAAGCTGTTAAAAAAGCTTTTGAAAAAGTCTTATACATTATAAGAAAAGTAAACACAGCTTGGATGAAGCTTGGATGATATGTCCCACTGGGAACTAAAAAAAATCATATAAAATTCGAGCTGTGCCAGCTTATTTCTTGCTTCCTTTTTTAAATATTATTAATAATGTTGTATTGCTGAGGGGGGAGGGTTAGGTTAAGCAAAGTTCCCTCGATGCCACGTCATTATGAAGTAAGGAATAAAAAGTTGAGAAGATATCAGGAAAAATAACTTGGGGGGGTAATCTTATTGTTTGTCCTGACATCTTCCTTGTCATCTTCATACAAACAGGTGATTTAGAAAACAAACCGTTCTGCAAGGAAGGAAATAAGTTATGCATTCTGAAACTTTAAATGATATAACAACGTTGTAACTGAGAGGTGTCAATTAAAATAATTACGATGAAGTGTGGCTGGTTGGTCTGTTTGTTAAAAATATCCCAGAGGGGTCAAATACGACATACGAAACAAAACTTAAAAAATATAGTTTGTTTTTAGCTTTACTTAGTTGTTTCTCCATGGCACTAGGAACTCGAAAATACAATGCCACACTTACAAAATTACGCTTCCTATCTCTATCTTGAGCTAGTCATATTTAGCCTACCTAATTACAACCTATCCCTAACATGAGCTAGCTCCATTCAGGCCACCTAATTACACCATATCCCTATCTTGAACAAGTTTTATCCAGCCTACCTCATTACACCCTATCCTTATCTCGAACAAGTTCTATCCAGTCTACCTCATTACACCCTATCCTTATCTCGAACAAGTTCTATCCAGCCTACCTCATTACACCCTATCCTTATCTCGAACAAGTTCTATCAAGTCTACCTCACTACACCCTATCCTTATCTCGAACAAGTTTTATTCAGTCCACCTCATTACTCCCTATCCTTATCTCGAACAAGTTCTATCCAGTCTACCTCATTACAACCTATTTCTTTTAGGTAGATTGTAATGTTATCCTCCCATCTGAATCTAGATCTTCCCAATGGACTCTTGAGTTTGCCAGTGAATACTCAGAATATGGTTCTAGATTCTTCCATTCTCACTGCATGTCCAGCCTATCCTATTCTACGAGTCTTTATTATATTAACAATAGCTTGTAGTGAGTACAAGTTATGTAACTCATCATTATGTAACCTCCTTCACTCTCCATTTTTCTTCATCACTTTTTGGACCAATATATCTTCCTAAGCAACTTGTTTACGAACACCTTAAATTTGTTTACATCATGCAAGGTAAGAGACCACGTCTCACCCCCACAAGGGACAACAGAATATTGTCTAATATTATTGTTTAGTATATTCTCAGTTTTACATTCCTGGACAGCAAGCGAGATGTTAACCGGGTATTAGCAAATAATATTAATACAATATTGCAATACTAATATTTTCTCACCACATTTCACTACACGTTAGCTCTATATGTATATGAAATAACTAAGGGATGATGAAAGTTTGATTTAGAGGAAATGTACCCACACTTACAGTGGAGGGAGGTTGTAAAATCGTTGATGAAAAACCATATTAACCACTAATCACAATGAAAATAGTGATGTGATTTAGTTATAGTCTAGCATATAAAATATTGGGAAAACATAATTCCTATTCTGTAAAATCTAGAGAAATTGGTGAATTTTATAATTTATAAATTATATCAATACTGATGTATCTTTGCTATCAATTATCGTAGATTAAAGATGAGTCATTTATAGTTGCGTTGGTTGAGCGCTGAAGTACTTGAGAACAGTCTGAGACTATCTGGGGCTTAGTACCGAAAACGCAATTATTATTATTATTAGCACCGCGTTATACTACCCGTTCGGGCTGTACGCACTTATGCTCATGTGTAATGGTAGGGTGATTGTTAAATTAAATGGAGTACTTACAGCTTAAGGTTGGATCCGAACCACGGTGGAGGCCTGGAATTCCACTTCCACATATTCACAAGTTGGGATTATTACACGTCTTGTCAGAGGTTAAGGAGGGGTTTGGTAATCAGATAACTCTGTACCAGAACCGAGGATTGAACCCCGGACCCCCAGCACAGAAATCTGGAACCTTACCCCTAGACCGCAGGGTCACCAACGCAATAACAGTCTCATTTATCCCGTTTAGGTTGATCTGACGCGCTACTCTCGCGGTAGACTAGAACACCGAGGACAGGGAGATCGAAGTTAAAATATCGGTCGGGTGTACTGAGAGTGGTATTCAAAATGGGTTTTCACTCTCCCTGCAAAACAAATGGGGGTACACTTCCTATAAATATAACCTTCCTGATCCATAAAACCACCATCGTAATTAGTACATACGCGTATAACTCGAACGGGTAGTAAGACGTGGTACTATAACGAGTCTTATTTTAATAAGGAGAACATTATCTGACTGGCAGACAAATTACAAGATCTACTTTCACGTGTTCATACGTCAAGTCATGTTACCTATATCTGTCATTTATGAAAGATTGAAATTTCCAATAATTGTAAAATAACAGTTAGTAATATAGTAAAATTCTATCGATGTTGACGCTAAGCAGATATGTTCGTAGCTTCGAAAAGGCATTTCCTATAAAAATGGTAATGTACCTTCCTCACGACTACGTTATCTGTTTAAATATTTAATCCTACAAAGACAGGGAGATAAGGGTTCAATCCCGTTTGAGCGCACTGGGGGTGGTTTTTCCTAAATGGTTTACCACTCTTCTTACACGGTACATTTTTAAATTAAGCCTTCCTTATCCCTAACCCATTACTGTAATTAGTACTACATAGGCGTTTAACCTGAACGGGTAGTAAGACGCGGTGCTAATAGATACATATATAAACACATGAACCGGAAGGGTACAAAGAAATAAACCCTGTCAGAATTGCTGTGTGGCCTTATATTTTCTTTCTAAAGTGAGCCCAACACTTCCCCTGGCAGAATGTGGGTATGCAACCCTCCCCAATTCACTTAATTGTTGGAAACAATTCGGTATGTGGCTCTGCTATCGCGCACTAAACAGATCATTAAATAATTATTCCCACAATCCATCAGATTGTCGTAGCGCGGTCGGTCTCCATTCCCTGGAAGACTGATAAATGGCTGCGCGCGCACCCAGCGGTCGGCCGGGAAGCTTACTAATTAATTATGTTAATTCTCTTGAATATGCATAATGAATTATTGCGGAACTGTGGACAAAACTGTCATATTTCATATGTTTCAATTTGTATCCCCGGGGGTGTTTCTGGGAAATGATGACGCATAAAGCTGCTGTCTCTTGTTTTAAAGATCCTTTGTGAAATGTGTCGAACCACAAAACCATTAATATTTATTTCACAATTGTGTGACGATTATTATTATTATTATTATTATTATGTCAAAAGTGTTGTGTTATTGTTTCATATCGCTACTGTATGTTCACTCGGGATACTACACTACACTAACTGAGAGATATGCAGCTTTAGAGGAAAGGCAACCACGTTTGATTGTAGGTAGAATGGGTAAATTCCAAAAGAAAATATACCATCAGTATCTGTTGTTCGAACACTTACCTCCTCTTCAATGATATGCTGAGCCTCATATCTATCTATCCTACGTGCCAATCGATGTGGTTAAAATCTAAAAAATTAATTGTTCTCAGCCTTGTCCAAATAGAATCCTCCAGAATGTTCTATCAGCCTCTTCCTTTTTTTTAGACACTGAAACTTCATCTTCTTTTCTCGTTTTGAGGTCATCCATCAGTTTCACTTGTCATATTCTTGGTCTCCTTTCTTCTTTCCACCTTGCCTTCTATGACGTCACTCAATAAACCATTTATTCTCATGGGACCCATCCAGCTGGCACTTTTCGTAAAACCACCTGCAGAATACAGATAATATATTAGGTATTTATTTATCTTGTAGTGTTTTTATTGTTTGCGGTCAAGATTCAGCTCGCGGTCCGTTAGTTGCGAACTTGCGTGCTTGATACGGCATAACACTTGCATTTGATCACCGCGTACCCGTTCGGGTTGTACGCTTATATAATTACGTTTTTGCGTGGAGGGAGAGTGTGAAACCATCTAGGAAAAACCCACGTAAATAGGGCTGGCATTAACCCCAACCACGAACCTCTCCCCCCTTTGCCCCCCTTCACCCCCCGTCATCGGCAACCCAGACTAAACGAGCTTGACATTTAGATCGCATGCTCACCGATGCTGGTATGCCTAACATGATATTACTTTACTTACCTTATGCTAAGTTAAATTTCTTGAGATTTGTTTGTATTACATTGTTTTCTCACGTTAATTTCCATAATTAGTGTAAATGTAACAGTAG
>CABFOW010007920.1:767-18187 GCA_902141385.1 Timema californicum | reverse complement strand
GGGGGGGGGATAGAACTGCTAACCAACAAATACAGCACAAGCTATATCTACACACATCTAAATAAAACAATGCTCTTAAAACAAACAAAATAAAAGTGACAATAATAGCCAGAGATTTTTAAAAGTCCTTGCAGGGAGAATCCGGGCAGCAACAGGTTTACCGTGATCAAATACTCGAAAATTCTAAAACATAGCTCACTGTTTATCGTAAACTACTTGGACAATCACAGTAGTGTTTTCAGAATTCGTTATAAAAACTTTAAAACACATGAAGATATTATTAAAATTTCCATATTCCAATTGGTATGCTTTGAAAACATTGTCTTTTAATGAAATAACTATAATGAGATTTTTACTGCAGACATATTTTTACTATGTGTAAAAGTTTTTTCCTAATTGAGATTAACACCAACACTTTTCACATTTTGATATGTTCAGTTACGAGCTCTTCACGCGCGGAAGGTTTTCGATAAACAGAAGATTGTCAGAATGACCGGTCCGTCATTCCGTTCCTATATTTATTTTTCCTGATATACTATTAATAGCTTTACTATTACTAACTTTACGGTAGTTTTTAATTTGTTAAATACTTTAAATCACTTTTGGTGTGCATTTTCTTTATAATATATTCTACCTTTCTTGCAAATTAGTGAATAGATAAATCTTAAATTTATAATTGTTGTCCACTTTGTCCAATAATAATTCAGCTCGGTCATTAATGCGTCCACTTTATGTGTTAAGGGTCCCAGGTTATATACCCGAAATGCTATATATAAATATTTGGTGAGTTGTCAGCCTAGGAACTGGACGTTGAGAATTTATTTGCAAACGGAGCGAGTTAATCATAAAATTCCACATTAAATTAGGGTAGAACACTAGCATTTATCAGTGAAAATATATTATATCGTGTCATGTGAATAAATCATAAAATGAATGATATTAAGTTGATATTAGAACTTCTTGAAAGTAATTTAGTAACACTTATATAATAGTATTGAGAATATATTTATACCTAATTTGGACACAATATAATATCTCAATTAGGAAAAAACTTTTACACAGAGTAAAAATATGTCTGCAGGAAAAACCTTACTATAGTTCTTTCATTAGAAAACAATTTTTTCGAAGCAAACCAATTGGAATATGGGAATTTTAATAATATCCTCATGTCTTCTAATATTTTTATAACAAATTCTGAAAACACTACTGTGATTGTCCAAGTAGTTTACGAGAAACGGTGAGTTATGTTTTAGGATTTTCGAGTATTTGATCTCGGTAAACATGATGCCACCCAGATTCCCCCTGCAAGAGCTTACCAAGTCACCACGAGTCGCGCCACCAGTAATGGTGCACATTGTTTATACAGCACTAATTATTGTTACTGCTCCTGTCCGCCTGTCTAGTCCATGTGAACATTACTATTTACAGAAGTACTAACAGACGAGGTTTCTCCAACATTTTGTCTAAAAACAATGTTTAGGTCTAATTTTATGCGCCACTATAGCGCTAAACAAAACACACTAGCGCTCCAAGGAACTGCTTCAATCAATCAAATAATAATACTATTTAGCACCACGTCTTACTACCCGTTCGGGTTATACACTTTAAGTAATAATTACTCAAATGGATTAGGAATTGGGGAGGTTTTATTAGAGGAAGTGAACCCACATTTGCGTGGAGGGAGAGTGTAAAACCATTTATGGAAAAACCACCCCCAGTTCACCCGACCGAGATTCGAACCTCGATCTCCCCGTCCTCAGCAGTCGAGCTCAACACGTCAAGCCAGTTAGCCAACTACGCCACCGAGGCGGGTTTCAATCAATCGATGTAACTATCGATCGAGCACCATGTATCGATACCAAATAATCTGCCACATTTATAATTACTTTTCAATGTCAATATTACGTTAATGTGCACGTACAGGAACAATATGTGGAACTTGTGTTTTATTTCTTCTTTTTTTGGTAGATAATGCTTTGCCCCTCCTTCTCGCCCCCGACTAGAAGCCCAGGCAGGCGCACTAGGGGTGGTTTTACAAAGTGCTATCTTCACAGGAGCATCCCTCTACATTCACTAACAAGTCACCTTCTCGCCCCTGACTAGAAGCCCAGGCAGGCGCACTAGGGGTGGTTTTACAAAGTGCTATCTTCACAGGAGCATCCCTCTACATTCACTAACTAGTCACCTTCTCGCCCCTGACTAGAAGCCCAGGCAGGCGCACTAGGGGTGGTTTTACAAAGTGCTATCTTCACAGGAGCATCCCTCTACATTCTTTAGCAAGTCACCTTCTCGCCGCTGGCAATGAGGTTGTGGGTTTAATCCCGGTGCCAGTGTTGTGTAGTAATTGAAACAAGCCAAGAGTGACGTGTTGACAGTGTAGGGGGCGGGCGGATAACGGGGAGAAAGGCTCGTCTCATCCTCAAGTGGGACATACGTGTAAACTTGACCGTTACGGCGAGCGGAGGACACCTGACCATAACACGAGCCTCCCGTGTGCGTCCGCGCGTGACGTCTCACCAGCTGTGAGCACGAAGAGGGCAGGGTGGGCACTCGCCTGGAGGGAAAGTGGGAAACCACTAAGGCTAGGTGCGGACTATCGATTTCACTCCGACTAAACAGTTTTGTTGGATATTACAAGTGGTGTTAAGTGATATAATCAGTCGGTTCAGAAAGTCCACGTTAAAACCTCAAATTTAGCCTATATTTCTAAAAAACAAAGCAACATCAATTTGAATACACGTGGCCGGGACTCGAAACTTTATCTTCCTCGTCGCCGGTAAATGTCCTGACGAGATTGACGTCCTAACCCACGTGCCCACAAATTCTGGTGATTGCTATTTAGTTAGTATGTTAGTCACTAAAGTTATTATTATTATTTCAAGGTATTTAATGTGTTCTTTTAAACCGACTGATTATATCTGCACCCCGACTTACAAAGGAACTTATTTTTAGAAGAAGACACAACACCCAGTCTTCCGGACGTTAGTTCATCATGGTGAATGGTTGAGCGACGGCGCTTAATTTAGTAGGCAGACAAGCTAAAGGTGTCGTACACCCTGTTAAATTATCAAATCTAGTGTAGGGAGAGTTAAGAGGAAGTGTACCCACATTATCGTGAAAAAGGGACGGGATTGATCGCACGTGGAAATCCACTCCTTAGTTCACCCAGTCGAGAATCGAATTACGACCTTCCCTTCAGCGACAATCCAATCTATTGCAAGATTTAGCCCGAGAGCTTGGAAAACCCTCTTCAGTGGCCGAACGGTCTAAGGCGTCACTCTCGTGTGGACTGGCCTGCTGGTGATGGGGAGATCGGGGTTAGAACACCAGTCGGGTCTAATGAAGGGGCTCTTTCATAAAAAGGTTTCCCACTCTCCTTCCCCGCAAATGCAGGTATGTTATCTATAAAAACTTCCCTCCTCATCCCTACCCCATTAGAGTGACTATCATGTATGCGTATAACCTGAACATGTAATAAGACGCAGTGATGATGATGATGATAATAGCCTGGATAGAGGTTAAAACTATTATGACGTGTTTGTTTGAACTAGAAACATAGTTTGGGATGAAGGGAGGTTTTAAAAATGGTCCAACTGACCAAACCATCGATTCCACAGCCACGACACGCAAGTGGACTAGTCCTACTTTAGCGCGGTTTCATTATTTATATGAAGCCTACAGTCGTACCTGACGGTGTCCTTCGTTTGACTCCCTGAGTGGGTGGTATCTATTGATTATGTCGTCCCCGTAACTGTGCCCCACAACAGGACCAGTCACAATTGAAGCGGTATACGACTGTTTTTTCACCGAAAACACAATTGCAATGTTTGGTGGTACTTCCTTTCTATTTTTATTGGTAACCTTTAAAGCCAATGAGCTGTTTATTAGCGATACAAAAAAACCTAACTTAAAGGAACAAGATGAATCAGGGTAATTTTATGTTAAAATGCACTATTATTCAACTGTAAAAACCACATCGTGTAGATAATCGTCACAGCACCAGACGGTGTACAAATGTACCCCATTGTTTGTCGGCAAAACCCGAGGGCCTACGTCCTAGACATGCCATAACGTCAACGTAGCTTCGTGCCAGGGTTACAAGCGATATATGTAACAATGGGATACACTCAGGAGTATCCCAAGAACGCCACAAATTCCTGCTCGGACTAGCGATATCGTCATTGAGAGTAGTGTAGTGTGATTGCATATATCTATAGCGATATCGTCAGTGGTCCGTGGGAGATTTCCCTCCGGTCACCCGTAGAGTAGTGTGATTGCATATATCTCTAGCGATATCGTCAGTGGTCCGTGGGAGATTTCCCTCCGGTCACCCGTAGAGTAGTTTGATTGCATATATCTCTAGCGATATCGTCAGTGGTCCGTGGGAGATTTCCCTCCGGTCACCCGTAGAGTAGTGTGATTGCATATATCTCCAGCGATATCGTCAGTGGTCCGTGGGAGATTTCCCTCCGGTCACCAGTAGAGTAGTTTGATTGCATATATCTATAGCGATACTCGTCAGTGGTCCGTGGGAGATTTCCCTCCGGTCACCCGTAGAGTAGTGTGATTGCATATATCTCTAGCGATATCGTCAGTGGTCCGTGGGAGATTTCCCTCCGGTCACCCGTAGAGTAGTTTGATTGCATATATCTCTAGCGATATCGTCAGTGGTCCGTGGGAGATTTCCCTCCGGTCACCCGTAGAGTAGTGTGATTGCATATATCTCCAGCGATATCGTCAGTGGTCCGTGGGAGATTTCCCTCCGGTCACCAGTAGAGTAGTTTGATTGCATATATCTATAGCGATACCGTCAGTGGTCCGTGGGAGATTTCCCTCCGGTCACCCGTAGAGTAGTGTGATTGCATATATCTCTAGAAACCCTTGCAGATGTGACAAAAGTGTTTACTAATTAATTTAAATAGTATTTCAGCTATAATTCACGAAATGCAACCACCCGTCACTTAAAGGTACTGTGAACAACATATAGTCATCAGAGAGACGATCGGCAGACGGGTCCTCGAGCTGGTAGAGTCAGACTAGAAGGATCCCGACGCAAGGACTCCGGGCCAGACAGCAGCAGATCACAGTGCGGTGGAACAAAGCTGAATTAAACCTGTTCTTCATCATTGAAAAGTACGCCACATGTAATTAACTTGACCTACGCCAACCATGGCGGACGAGCCATTGTTTGGGCGAGAGGAAGGCAGTTAGTTGGGATTCTGCCAACAGTTACACCCTCGGGCCCAGGGCTATCATTAGTGGGCGTGGTCAGTCCTGATACGTCACAATGATGCAGAGTGCCGAGAGAAATTGATTTTGTTTTACGCTTAGATTAGATGGCTTTAACGAGAGTTTTTAACGTGTTATTTTTGAATTGATTGAATAAACCAGAACATGACTTAAAAACTGACGTATTCGTAGAACATTTATGACAACCTGTCCTCTGTCCGTTAATTGATCGCTGTGAATGAGGACGCCGTATTAGACCATGCGGCCACTATTGCGGGTGGACGAGAGCGATTGTGTCTTTTCACTAACAATTACATTTATGTATTAAATTGTTTAGTTTTTTAATTCTTTCTTAGCAATCTTCACTTCTTTTTCCAGAGCTTCCAATTGTTTCTTACCCAAGGTCAGTTCTCTGGTCTAAAGGCTTCCTTGCATCAGAGCGAAAACTTAGTAATGTTTGCGTTTCTTGGACGCTTGTGGCAACGTGTCTCTAAACAATAACAATAACTATTTGAGAATCAGAAGTGTCTCTTCAGACCCAGTGGGCTTGGTTCGAACTCCAACCGGAGTGGTGGAAGGTGATTTTCACAAGAGTTTTATCTCACAAATTGAATGATAATACATTCCCTTAAAATGTATAATCCTCATTCCGTATCCTTAAATTAATGTAAGTTGCGGATTGCCTGGAATACTTTACACACAAAAGTGACTATAAAAACTACTATGGATACAACCGCATCAGTGGGCGCGCGGGCTTGGTCGTCAATTTAGTCTGATATGGTTATCGAATCCTGACAGGATTTATGCTACATTTCCTCTTAACTCTTCTACCTTCCTCGTTCCCAACTCATTGGTGTAAATAAGCAGATAGCCCAGAAATGGTACCCATACAAAGATAATTAGACTACAGGACAGTAAATTCCGTCCACTCAGCGGTTTATAGTCAGTTGCAGGAAATGGATCAAGTGGCCACAGAAAACCCTCCTACGATGAATTGTTTCGTGTCAACGACCTTATTACAGACCAGTAAACGAACCAGTAAACGAAGTTGAATTGCAGTGAGAATGGCTGGAAAGCCTACTACCGGGAAGGGAACAACTAGCTTGGCATAAATAACGTTGGTTCGATTTTGTATCAAAATTAAATTTGTGTTTTCTAATTTAAGAAGTACCATATAAATTATACAAAAATGTGGTTTTAATGATATTTTTCATTTATTTATATTACATTTGTTTGAATGTCACAAATTTGATTAGTAGGTCAACCAACCAACGTATTATTTTCAAGCCAGGAAAACAGCATATTTTTGGTAAGATTCTGTTTAGTTCATTTTTAAGAGCATTATAAAAATAAAATATGGGTAATGCTAAAATACCTTAAACTTCTAAAGATAAGTTATTTAAACTCGACTGTTATTATTATTATTATTATTATTATTATTATTATTAGCACCACGTCTTACTACCCGTTCGGGTTGTACGCACTTACGCTAATGTGTAATGGTAGGGTGATTGTGAGATGAAATGGAGGACCTACAGTTTAACGTGGAATCCGAACCACGGTGGTGGCCTGGCATTTCACACACTCACAAGATTACTCGACTGTTAAATGTAGGCCTATACATTAAATTTAAATAACATATCCGAACTACTAACAATAGTTTTACAATCTGTCCTCGTGTCCGACTACAAATATCGCGGACATTGGTCAGACCCCGGTTAGTACCGTTAATTATTTAGCAGCAACATATGAGGATATTTTTTCCCACCCAAATATTCAAATCCCTGATGTTGATGAATGTGTCGTGTTATAACAATAGTCTTGGCTAGTTTGTATTTTAACGTGCACTTTCAGAACGAGTTTATTATATCAACCCAATACTTATATAAACTAGCTTAGTTCTAGAACTAACACCACACCCAGTCTCCTGGCCGTTAATCATAACTGTTCAAGGGACGACCACACTGGGCTGAGTAGACAGAATGAGCGAAGGTATCGGAATTATGGTTATTAGGTCTCCCACTAAACTAAATTCAACCTGCCTCGGTGACCACGTGGTCTAACGCGCTGCTCTCGTGTTAAACTAGACTGCTTAAGACGCACAGATCGGGGTCCGATGCCGGTTGGGTGCACTGAGGTTTTTTCCATATATAACTTTCCCCTCGCCCTCTATGCAAATGCGGGTGCGTTTCTTCTAAATTAAATCTTCCTCATCCCTAACACATTAGTGTAACTAATACATAGGCGTATAACCCGAACGAGTAGTAAAACGCGGTGCTAAAAAAATATCATGAATAGATTAAAATGTATTTATTTATATGATTCTGCAACATTTTTACGTTTTTATACGATATTAAACAATCATGATACTATTTTTTAAATAATCATAGCACTTAAAAATGCACTTCCCCTCTAAAGGTGTTTTAACATTACATGTCTTTAAATGTCGTTGAAAATAGTCTATTATCAAGACCTTTCCATGATTTGTGGCAAATTTTTTAAGTCCTATTTTTTTTCAAATACCTTTACCAATTCTCAGATTTTCCAAGACACGTAAACACCTTGATTTATATTATTGTGTTTAGAAAGTGGACGTTAAACATTAGTAGTCAGGGTCCGCCTTAGGGTTTACAAAAACCTAAACGGGCACCCTAAACTTCTCCCTCTCCCCCCCCCTACAAAACCATCACTGGAAAATAGAATTTAAAGTTAAACATTTACAAAATGGGTGTGGCTTTTACCGAAGATTAAAGAAAATTCTAATAAAACATTGTAATCATTATTATTGTGAGATTAATACTGATCTGGAAATATCTGCCACAGAATTTGATCGGGTGACCATAAATTGTAGGGGAGAAGAAGAATGTTTTCTATTTAAAAAATATTAGTTATTTCCAAATTGTAACAAATACGAAGAAAAGTCTAGAAAAATCAAACTGTTCTCCCAGAAAATGTCTACAAAAATGCCCTCTTTCATTTTAATTTACTTTCGATATTTCACGTAGATTTAAGAATATTTACAAATAGGCTATATTTAAAAATTTGAAAAATTGATATTTATTATTTTAGTAATAACTACCGTCATTTTGAGTTTTCACCTTTTTTAATATTCTGGTGGATTTCAATAGAAAACAATAAGTTCTGTCAGAATCAAAAATTAAAAGTTGACTATATTATATATTAATTAGCTGGAAAAATATTTAAAATGTGTTTGTCTGTATTATGATAGTTTGTTTCTGTTACATATCATAATATTATATATTTTCAGGTTAAAACTTGTTTTAAAGCCTAATAATCAGAACGAAACAATAAAATGTATAATTTAATATTCACTAGAGCACTGTATTATTTCGGTAAAACAAGAAAAACGAGAAATAAAAACACCCATAAGTCACTTTTTAGGTATTTTAAAAATATAAACCAATCATCCACTATCACCATATCTGATAATCACAACCCTAGTACCTATAGTAATACTTACAATACTAGTTATAACCAAAGGCTACATAGCCACGCCCTTCTCCAAAGTCCCTTTATCACCAATACAGTATTTAAATTACTTTAATTCAATTTATTATAAAAACCCAATTAGCGGTAGGAGAATTAAAAGCAATGTCAGTCGAATTGGTGCTCCCTCCCCCGCTTTCCCATCATTAACAGAGGCTTAGTTCACACAGATAATTAGTGGGGGGAAATTTACGACTAAAAAAAAAAAGCTATAAGCAGGGAAGCCACAGAAGAACAAAAGAAAATGGACAAATAAAAGTGCCAGTGACAGAAAAGTTACAGTTGCTTAGTAACTTAATTCTTTTTTAATTAGTTTTATATTTTACAGCGCAACTTATTTGAAGAGCTCGAAAACTACAAAGATTTTTAGTAACGAATTAAGTATATATAGTTATTAATATCTATCATTTCCCATTGACTAGGTGGGTAAGGTGGTCTACTAACAATTACACACAATCCTGGTTCGACTCTTGAGTGGCTAACGAAGATTATTTACTCTTTATTTAATAACTCACTTTGCTCGTTGGAGGCGGAGCCGCCAAACCCCCAGTGGGTTTTCTTTGAAAGTTTATGTAAACTAATGTAATTACATAACAGTTTTTGATAGGTCTTATCGTTTAGCCACAAGAGACCTCCAAAGAAAGGTCCACATCGACTTTAAAGTTGTTCCGCCATTTTTATTTTTTTTCGGGGTTTAAAATAAAAATAAAATCTTTTTGGACTTTTCCCGTCGGTTACAGGCTAGAAACTATAAGTGTGCCGAATTTCGAGTTTCTAGCTCATTTGAAAGTGGGAAAATATTAATGTCAGCCGTGTGGCTTTATAGTATAATAATAATAATAATAATAATAATAAGTCCTAATATTCCACTAGTAAATGCTGGGTTTGTCATTTAATGCGTATTATCCTGGTTTAAGTTAGTTTGTAAGTCGTATGCTACTGTGTGTGAATTTAAAAAGTTCACGTTAAATACTCCAGTAAAAAATACGTTTTAATTTAATATTATTTAGTGATGGATACATCTTAGAAGGGTTTTAAGAACTGACAGCTCACGTTAGTAAAATAAGCCAGTGAAATACACAGATCATTCATTTTCATGGGAAGAGCTTAATTTGAGTGTGAGAAAAGTTACAAGATTTACTTTCACGTATTTATACGTCAAGTCATGTGACCTACAGCTGTCACTTTAATTAAATATCACCCGCCTTGGTGGTGTAGTTGGCTAACGCGCTAGTAGTGTTGAGCTCAACTGCCGAGGACGGGGAGATCGAGGTTCGAATCTCGGTCGGGTGAACTGGAGGTTTTTTCTAAATGGTTTTCCACTCTCCCTTCAAGCAAATGAGGGTTCACTTCATCTAAATTCAACCTTCCCAATTCCTAATCAATTAGCGTAATTAGCACTTAAACGTATAAACCGAACGGGTAGTAAGACGCGGTGCTAAATAAATAATTAAAAAATAATGAGATATCAATAGGCTACATATAAAATAACACTAATGGTTATGTGCTAGTAGTGTGAAGACGTATAGAGATAGTACTATAATCGTCCTGGTGCTGTCGGCAAGACGACGTCATTTGTATTGATTTTTATCAACGCCCCATTTATTACCCATTTTATTTTCATCAATTTGGTTTTTTATTCTTTCCTCTTTGAGATTGGGGGTACACTATATATTCTTTTGTTCGAATCCTTGAGATGATATTGTGCGTTGTTTCAAGAGTAAACTGTGTTTTTATCGTGTGTTTTATTGTTCTAATTCTAATCCTCAATATTTCACACGAGTGAAAATGACACTTAAGTGCTGAAACGATTCATACCTGTTCAGTTTTGACAAAATATGGAAACATTAATTCAGACGAATGAGCGAACCTCTCCATTCCTAACGAGTCTGTATAAATTCGTGATGTTTTTAAACGAAAAATGAACATGCGGTTTATTTAACTAGCCAGATTAGTCCCACGCAGTTTTGTAACTGGCGGTAAAACTTTAGTTTTCGTCCTGTTTGCGGTTTGCTACAGAGTAATAGATTTAGTGCGAGAGAGTTTCAAGCTTTTAAATTTTATCATTTAAGGTGACCTGGTGGTCTAGGGGTAAGGTGTCGGACTTCTGTGCTGGGGGTCCGGGGTTCAATCCTCGGTCCTGGCACAGATTTATCTGATAGTAAGACGCGGTGCTAATAATAATAATAATAATAATAATAATAATAATAATAATAATAATAATAATAATAATAATTTATCATTTAAATCTCCATTCCATGTTTACTCTACGCACACTCAATTAGCTGAGCTTTCCTGCATTTTTCTTTCATTAGATTTGGGGTTTGAGTGGCGTTTTTGACAATAATAACCCCTTTTGTGTGACGAGTTTTTAAACAGTAACCAACAATAATAATGTATTTCTAATGTTTAACCCAAAAGAGGAGTTGTTTGTGACTGAAACAGTTATGGTAGTGAACTCCTAAGCACTCATATTACGAGCACATCACAAAACAACCATGCCCACAGCCATGGTGTCGGGGCTAATGCAAAGGTAGCCCTTTAACCTACTTTTATTTATTATTTCCTCAGCGTCTTGGAACCCGTTTGGGTCCACTAAATAACTTAGGAGTGAGGAAAGATAACTTCCGAGGAAACTAGCGGTATTAGCTTGGAGGGAGTGGGAAACCGTTTAGGAAAATACACCCCACTACATCTGTCCCGGATACGAACTCGTATTTCCCCGTCAACGTCACCGGGAAACCAGTCCAGCCCATTAGACCATGTGACCACCTACAGTTTACACGCATCACGCGTTGGTGTATTAGGATGCCCTCCTGCCAAGACCACAGCCTAAACCTAGGTACTAGTTCCCTCACCAAAACCTAAATGAATAATAGCCCGACACAGCATCGTGACAAGTGGCTGTGAGCTGTTTGTAGAGTAGCGAGAACCTTTAAAATACACAACCAGCTGTCAATCAGGAGGTAATTCCATCACAGACTATTATTCATTCACGAACTAAGTTTACTTGGATGACAGCTCAAAATGTTACTAGAAGTAATCCCTAATATATCACTACGCCAACAGCTGACATCTATCACTTTGGATGACTGTAGTGAAAACAGATGGTAATATATTAATGTGATAGTTAACCACAGTAATTTAGGCCAATATTATTTATATATTTATTTGAGGTCGGACACAAAGTTTATTTAGTTTTATTCCACTTAAAAAAATATTCACACCACTTTCACAAAAACTTCTAACGAACATAGTTTCAAAATGGCGACTGACGAATCTAAACCATATGGTTGAACATAACAGTAAACAAGTTTTTTACAATTATGCAATCACTCAGTTGATGAAAATATTTTATTCAGTTAAATATTTCAAAATACGATAAAATAATCATAAAATTATTTATTGTATGTAAAAAAAATGACATCAATTTTCTCTTTTCCAAGTAAACACGATGCCTGTATTAAAAGGTATTGATGTATGTACTATATTAAACATAATCAATAACGTTCCAAAACGAAAAATAAGTACTTTTAATTATGTTTAAAATATTGTTTCGGGTTAGATAAAATGAAATTATATTAAAAATAATGAAAGAGTATGAGAAAACTTTAGTTTACGTTATTTTAAATGTAATATATAACAGGTAATTAAAGATCTTTACATTTATAACAAAACTGTGATCTTTTACAAGTGTTGGCAACCCAAAACCTAAACATATGATTTTCGAACTGTCATCCAGGTAAACCCCTATCGTGAATGGAATACATACTACAGCGCCCATTGATTTTAAGGTCGAGAGCTAGTCTCGGCTAAGTTGAGAGTGAATGTAGAAATGTATTCTACCATGTCCTTACATTTACTTCAGTGCTAGATTTACCTGATGAAAAGGGGGAGATGACTAATTTGTGAAAAACCAAACAAAAATAATAATTTCAATCTCTGCTTTATAAAAACACAACGCCACGACGTTTGCTTAGATATAATCTTAACCTACTTTAATGTAGACATATTACAAATTCTCAAGATTGCTAGCCCCAAGTCAGAATATACAATATCTAATTAGTTCTTTTAAAACAACATTTTTTACATGATGCTCCCTAATTACTTGTTTGGGCTTTTACATATTTACACTAATGGAATAGTGATTAATAAGGTAGAAATTTGAGGAAATATACCTACATTTGCGTGGAAGGAGCGTGGTAAATAATTTATGAACCTGACCTTTCTGGCTTCAGAAAACCAGACTAAATGAGCTTGGCGTTTAGTCCGCGTGGCCATAAGTGAGGCTATCATAATATAAAAGTAGTTAATATTTAATTTTAAATAGTCATAGCTAAAATAAGCTTACAGAGATTGTATTATGCAATAGCTAAATAAACCTTGACTATTTGGCTTAGTCATTCGTGCATACAAGGGCTTAGCATAAAATAACCTGCATCGGTGGACACGTGATCTAAATGTCAGGCTCATCTATTTTGTTTTTCTGGTGACGGAGGGGTTGAGATTCTAATCCCGGCTTGGTATACTAAATGTGTTTTATCCTAAATAGTTTCCCACTCTCCCCATGCAAACGTAGGTATATTTCCTCTGAATGCTACCCTTCTCATCCCTATATTACTAGCGTATATGAGCCATTTCAGTGGCAGAACGGTCTAAGGCAGTGGTTCCCAGCCTGGGGGCCGTGGAACAACTCTGACTCTCATATAAACCAAACAAACCCAATATTCAAGAACTGACTAAAACAAAACCATCGTACTAACTTTTGAAGAAAATAAAGAAGTTAAAAGAAAACAATACTTTTTAGATTTTTTTTATAACCATCCCAAGAAATAGTGTGGGAAGGAGTCGTAGGGTGCGCGTATGTTTGATGATCTACCAAGGGGGGCGTCGGCTGAAAATGGTTGGGAACCAGTGGTCTAAGGCGTCACGCTCGCGTTAGACTGGCTTGCTGATGACGGGGAGATCGGGGTTAGAATCCTGGTACGGTCTAGTGAGAGTGTCTCCTTCCACGAAAATGTGGGTAGTTTACATATAAAATGCTTCCTTCCTCATCCGTACCTCCTTAGAATAATTACTATTATAAGTGGTATAATCTGAACGGATAGCAAGACGCGGTGGGAATCAAAAGTAAAATTACTCTTTTAAATAATAAGTTTTTGTATCCGCTTGGTCCGGATGCAAAGCATTAACTCTGCAAGTAAAGCGTCAGCCCGCTGATAACGATCCGGGTCCCCCCGTCGTCATCAGGGCTGGAGCGGGTGACAATACGCACAGACACGGCTGGAACCGTATTTTGGTCAATCTGGTCCTCGTTCCGTCACGATCACTGGTGCGACCCATCATTGTCCGACCAGCGGCAGTTTTCAGTTCACCCCCCCCCCTCCCCCCCGTGGTTTGATGCGGCGGCGAAATACCGACTAGAAGTGAGACGAGGCGATCTGATACACGTATCGATCGCTCTCGTGGTCGCGTCCCGACTAGGGCCTATTCTACGCTAGCGGTTAAAACGCTATCAACCGCGCCGTCGAACGAAATCCTTGTTATCAAGTTATAAAACAAGTTTTCGTCTAGAGCAGCGTTCTGACCGCTACCTCTGGAGGCCTTACAACTACCTAGCGGCAGAAACGCGAATTAAACTACACCAGGCGTTAACAGACAGTTGTGCCTCAATGTCACAAGTCTTTCAGTAGGAAATAGAAGTCTTTCTCAAGATGGTATCACGTTTTGCAATATTTTCATTCACTAAACCAAGTAGTTTATCAAATGAAGCCACAGACATTCTACAGTACAAAATATAACTTCTCTGGGTACATTCCGTGATTTATAAACATCATATGAAACTGTCCTGTTGAGAGACGGTTCGATAATGTGGGAAGAGTACGTCTCTTTTGACGAGTTATTTGTTGTTGTTGCGAATTTACTCCAACAAAACAAGTCCCGCAATACAGAATGTCCATTTTTAAACCATTGTGCACAAGTGGAAGCAACAACCGCGCCATTTAAACCTCTAGTGTAGAATAGGCCTAAAGATGGGTTCAGATATGTGTCAGACCATCGTATCGTATCATGAACGCAGGATGCAGTGATACTCAAAGGCCTTGTTTTTACTTGTATCCGTATCTAATACCAATAAGTTTTCCACCGTTTACATCCGTATCTCCTCGCTGTCTGCTGTGGAGGCAATGTCTCTCTGTACAGTCGCTGCTGCCAGACTATATATTCATTATTTACTGAAAACAAAGATGAGGCAGCCACGGCGTTGGCGGATGAACACAGTTTTTACGAGTCATGACGTGTACAGTGGTTCAAGTTTATTGCGGGACTTAAAATTTCATCCTTTGAGTGGACGGTACAAGAACTTCCCAAGGATGTCACTCACTGAATTTAAGTACCTCATAAATCTGATTGGGAAGCAAATTTTCAAAAAATACACAACTTTGAGTAAAGCAATCCCTGTGCAAGAAAGGTCAGCGATAGCTTTGCGCTTTTTGGCAACTGGTGGTTCATATGTAAGCTTACAATACCTGTTTAGAGTCGGTCAGGTCGGAGCAGGCGCGTCCACACTAACTATATCCGTATCGAGTATCAATCATTTGATGTTTCGCTGAGATACCGACTCCATGTGGACCGTTATGTACGATTATACGATACGGCACTCCGTCCACACTTGGCCGATCACAATACGATACAGTGATCTGACTCATACATGGACCTACCTTCAACCGACTCAAGATACAATACGAGGATCTGTTACAAGTGTGGACCCGGCTCAATTCTCGGCGAGGCGCAGAAATGTGTCAGTGTGAAATTAGGTAATATTGATTTAATTTGGAATGTTTAGCGTGCACTTTCTAAACCAACTAATTATATTAGCACACGACTTACAAACTAACTTAATTCTAGAGCATAGAGAGAACTCAGACGCTCTGGCCACCAGTTCATAACTGTGGCGTACGAGGCAAAACCTGTCAATCCAGCCTTGACCCCCTGTGTTAGTATTTACAGCCGGTCAAGTGGTGTTTCAATGTACTGACCATCATTGTCGTGTTCGTCTTTACAGCCGGTCAAGTGGTGTTTCAATGTACTGACCATCATTGTCGTGTTAGTCTTTACAGCCGGTCAAGTGGTGTTTCAATGTACTGACCATCATTGTCGTGTTCGTCTTTACAACCGGTCAAGTGGTGTTTCAATGTACTGACCATCATTGTCGTGTTAGCATGGCCCCGTGTGTTCGTCTTTACAGCCGGTCAAGTGGTGTTTCAATGTACTGACCATCAGTGTCGTGTTAGTCTTTATAGCCGGTCAAGTGGTGTTTCAATGTACTGACCATCATTGTCGTGTTAGCATGACCCCGTGTGTTCGTCTTTACAGCCGGTCAAGTGGTGTTTCAATGTACTGACCATCAGTGTCGTGTTAGTCTTTACAGCCGGTCAAGTGGTGTTTCAATGTACTGACCATCATTGTCGTGTTAGCATGACCCCGCGTGTTCGTCTTTACAGCCGGTCAAGTGGTGTTTCAATGTACTGACCATCATTGTCGTGTTAGTCTTTACAGCCGGTCAAGTGGTGTTTCAATGTACTGACCATCAGTGTCGTGTTAGTCTTTACAGCCGGTCAAGTGGTGTTTCAATGTACTGGCCATCAGTGTCGTGTTAGCATTTATTGTGACGCTTCAATCTCAAAAGTAAATCAGCTTACATTAGGTCAGGTCAGGTTAGTAAATGTGGTTGGTCCAAAGAGGTCGTTTTCCAGTGGGATCGCGCCAAACGTAGTTTTTATTTGTGTTTAATGATGAGTTGTAATACTTATTACGTACACCGCAAACGATTGAAACGTGCCCAATTCGTTTCCATAGCTAAAACAGCCCGGATGGGCGACGTGGTCCCGGTTCTGGGGTTCACACACGCTACCCAGTGATGAGGAAGGCCTGGACTACAGTTAGAAACACAGGATCAACGATCAGATCTAGGCATGAGCCTCGATATTGGTTTCCCAATCCCCCGAGCGTGGCTGGACTAGAGATGTCACATGAAATACTCGACCTTTATACCTTCAATGCCTACGTTTTGGAAAATGTTCAGTTGATTTTTTATGAAAAAAATTATAGTTATTCAAGGCGCTAGCTTAGTCGAGCATAAATTCATAAACGCCAGAAACTAAGTGGGTTTATAACGTTGCTGGGTGGAGCTGTAAGACGGTAGGAGAACAAACAGGGGAGGAGGAAAATACAAATGGCAATCAATGTGTGATGTGGGTGCCCCTATTAAATTACATTAATCGATTCACAAAATTTCATTCTAGGCGCGTGTGCCAGTTACCTTATATTTCCCGGCCATTTAGCTCTTAATAGTTGTCAACAAAAATACGAGAATTTTGAGACTTATCGAAGTAGAAACTTTAAACCATATTACAAGTAGAAAATAGTTGTATGCTCATTCCAGTAAACACCGAACCCGTGTACCCTCAAAGGTTTTATCAATATTTCACCTAAGCGCAAAATCTCGGCCACCTAGGCAGCGCCCTTAGCAAATGCAATATAGTTTAGTTTCTCCTGAAGACGTCAACACCAGGAACATTATTAAATGAGTTACGATAAAGCCACGCAAGTTTTTCCAGTTCTCTTAACACATTCACGTAAGTAGATTGTATGTTCCTTTAAATCACCCCCCTACCCCCCCCCCC
>CABFOW010007919.1:0-20866 GCA_902141385.1 Timema californicum | reverse complement strand
TCCGTCACGAGTACGACAAACCGATAGTGCTACGCTCTATCGGAATATATCTGTCCCAAGCAGCCTGTGCACAGCGTTAAAGGTGGTGAGCACAGAGCAACACAATATAATACTTATATTATATAATAATAAAATAACTTAGTAATCAATGGGAGGAAACTAGAATCTTAATCCACTGTGAACATAGCTATGACAATCCACTGTGAACATAGCTATGACAATCCACTATGAACATAGCTATGACAATCCACTATGAACATAGCTATGACAATCCACTATGAACATAGCTATGACAATCCACTATGAACATAGCTATGACAATCCACTATGAACATAGCTATGACAATCCACTATGAACATAGCTATGACAATCCACAAAAACATAGCTATGGCAATCCACTGTGAACATAGCTATGACAATCCACTATGAACATAGCTATGACAATCCACTGTGAACATAACTATGACAATCCACTATCCACATAGCTATGACAATCCACTATCCACATAGCTATGACAATCCACTGTGAACATAACTATGACAATCCACTATCCACATAGCTATGACAATCCACTATGAACATAGCTATGACAATCCACTGTGAACATAGCTATGACAATCCACTATGAACATAGCTATGACAATCCACACGAACATAATATATCTGACAATCCACTAAAATATTATTCACATCAAGAAGAGGGTTGCATATAATATTGTATTTAGGGATGTTGGAACATCAAACATCTCTATTTATTCTTTGAAAGCAGAAACAGAAGCTACTGTTATAAATGTTATTGCATTTGATGCGCATGTGTGTGGGCAAATCTAATAAAAGGAGAGTCACACCTTTTAGCAGGTTCTGTGAGAAATAATTGATCTAATAAAACAAGGTGACACCTTTAGCAGGTTATGTGAGAAATAATTGGTCTAATAAAACAAGGTGACACCTTTAAGCAGGTTCTGTGAGAAAGAATCCCGAAACGCTAATTATCTGGATCTTTCACTAAGACTAATAACTGAAAGTACTAGGAGACATTCCCTGCTCAGACATGAATCATGTCTTGTGTTGTATCACTGGCATCTGGGAACCCCCGCGTAAAATATAGGCTGTCACTGTTTGGTAGATTACATGTCTCTCCAAGAATCTCACTACCATCACATTAAAATCCTGATGCGCCTAAAGTTTCCTTTTATTTAGGTACTTTTAATTGTTTTTAAATAAAGTTTTATTTTACTGTCTTCAACAATGTGAGAAAAGTATCTGTTGTTAATAGGAACACGTAGGCGGTTGCAGAAAGTCACGTAAGGAACAACTTAATGGTGTTTATGCTTCCCCAGATATTTAAAGGATGATGTTAAAATAGATTTGAAATAGGAATGTATGGAGTTTACTCAGGATAGCTTAGCTAGTTTACGTTATGGTGGCCATGAGCTTTTCGAGTTGCTTAAGACCATAGAATTATTACTCGTAGCTAGTTGTTTATTTAAATAGCTAGTTGGTCATTCTTCAACATTTGGGGATCACCAAAACTCATAAATATTTCCAAAGCAATAAAAGGAACTCTTAATTTTTCCCCTGCAGAATTATTATATAAACACATGTTTTTAGTTTCAGGATGGGCCCAATAGAAGATAATCCTCAATTGCCTAAATCACTTTATGTGCCATCATGACCAAATGAATACATTCAAACATATAGTGACCCCATTTGCTTCCGATTACTGTAGACCCCATAGCTTTCAAAATTAATTCAAGAAATAGTAGTTATTTGGAAAATATTAAAGATAGCAAACAAAAGGAAAACAAACATTGAAGACTAAGAAGTAGGAAAGAATGGACTTGATAAATTGAGTTTCATTCTATACAGAAGGAGCATAGCAAAAGCAAAGGATACAAGAGTTCTGATGTTTCAAAGCGCAACAGAAAGGCTGAAAACATCGCAAAAAATTGACTTGAACGAATCAAATTTGGCTCTGACTACTTTGGAACAACTACATTTATATATATATATATATATATATATAAATAGTAAAATAGATTTTCCTTCCGAAGACTCTCGAGAAAGGGAGCCTATCTAACCTTATTACTTTTTCTTTCAAAAAATGTCTTAGCCAAATTTAATATTTTGACAGTCGTTTTTTGTCTATTGTACACATCGGTGTAGTTTTTGGTATTGTCACTAACTTGGCCATAATCTCTCCAGACACAAAATTGTAAACTTCACTACTGTTGTTCAATTTAATTTTATTCTTAGTCTCATTTATGCTCTCAAGCTGAAAAATAAAATAAATTTATTTATTTAAACACAAGCACCAATTTTTAAAATTACTTTTAAAAAATCATAATATAAAACGGAGGTGTTCATTGGATCTTCTGTGGCTCAGCCCCGAATGATAACTAGCTAAATCTTGACCTTCTTTAAAAAATTACTTTTTACTTGTTTCTTATTCTAGATAGACATATGCTTCCACTGACTTTTTAACCTACATCCTGGCAGGACGACTCCTACGGGACATCTACTTGACTAAAGTCATATAGCCTCAAGATAAAAATTATAATTTTGTGACACTGTAGGACTATATTTTGAATTATTTAAGAATTTATGGGTTCTGTTTCAACGTTATATCTTTAAAACTCGCAGATTAAAACGTAAATTCATTAACATGGGAAATACCATCTTGATCCTCCATGACGTCACAGGTAGGAAACGTCCTTATAATTATTTAGGGAATCAAAGAGGGGAAAAGGTCACGGTTTTCAAAAATATATTTTGTGCACCACGTCTTACTACCCGTCTTTATTTATGAGGAAGGTGGATCTTACGGAAATGTACCGACATTTGTGTGAAGGTAGAGTGGGAAACCACTCAGGGGCAACTATCCTCTGTTCACCAGGAAGTATTTCGAACCATGACCTATCCCGTCGCCGGCAAACCAAACTCGATGTGATTGACATTTAGTCCGCGCGCCCAGCTATGCAGGATGTTAGGAACACACCACGCACACCCAAAGTACAAAATGAAAATGTCCCTATCATGTCGTAGGGTAGACCCATGAAACCGAGCGCGAGGAGGATTGTGCTATTACTCCCCCCCTCTCGCACCTGTCGTTTCTCCCTCCCTCTTCCCTTGTGACTCATCTTGCGTGCCGACGTGACAAGAGAAGAACCCCACAACTCGCAGCCATACAGAGAGAGACGGTGCCAATACTACCTAATAAATCGATATATTTTACATTTGATGTATCGTAATCGAAAGTTATGATGTCTCGGACAAATAATATTGATGTACCGGTATCGGTTGGTTACGATTTGAATTGCAATGGCTTGCCTCCCCCTTCCCTGACCCCATTCGCCTTCCTCAGACAAACAGACAAACTTTCTTGATCTGGTATACATTTCTTTCGCCGTGTTTCGCCACCCGATAGAGCTATAGGTAGGCATATCATCTCGTCCGCCTTTTCCCCTCATTATTTACTTATAATATAAATTATAATATGTAGCTCGGTGACAGAGTTCCCGATGTCATAAAAATATCGGTTAAAGTCTCTTAAAAGAGTCCTATGCTATATATTTGCTCAGAATCACAAAATGTATTATCTGTCCCTGGGTTTTAGCACAAGGCACTAAGACAATTCTTTGCTGAGGTACGCTTGATAAATACCTAATTTAGTAATAATGTACCAACATTTGCATAAATGGATAGTAAGAAACCAGATAGGATAACACACCTTTAGTACACCTGGTCGGTATTTGAACCCCCTACCTCACCGTTACTGACTAACCAAACTAAATGATTTTGACATTTAAGCTGCGTGTCTATTGATGCAGATTGGTAGGTGTAATCACCCTCATTCCATCATCGTCCATAGTTCCCATTGGGTTTTGTATCCAATTTGGTTTATTGAAACGCTCTACCTATTTTTTCCCAATTTGAGAATAAAAATAATATAATTATCATTGTATTTATTAACTCTGTAGTAAGACACGTTGCGACAACGAAAATCTAATACAGCCCTCGACACAATATGATTGATCTTGTGTTAGTCTGTTAGATGGTTGTTGCACCCACCCTAGGGTCATGCATTGTTAGGTTTGCTATGTCACATCATGAATGATAAGTTGTTTGTCAGTATATGGCTCAGCGGAGCATGTACTACTTGTGTAGCGCACTGCTTCGGGTTAGTTGTGTAGTATAGCACCTGTAAAACAAGTGTATTGTGTCCACCATCATACTCATGAAAGTAACCAACAATAAACATTTCTCACTCTTTCTAGTGTGTTAATATAAACAGCTACGAACTAGCTCACATTGTTAGGTAAGTTGATTGAACTTCAGTGTTATATTTCTAAATCCTGTTGATAATTTAAACTATTAAGAGTAACTAGCTCTCTCTTAGTATTACTATTCATACTTATCTGATAACAGTTTTTTTTTCTAGAATTAATGTGATTAAGGTGTTATAATTTCATTTTCTAAGCATCAAATAAAATAGAGAACAATACAAGACACTTCTTATATTTACTATGTTGTCGATAGTGGTGACCCTAGTGGTGTGACCTGGAAACCTGATAACGGTTTTAAATTAACATTCAACTATATTATATTATTGCTGTAAATAAAATAGCTAAATTACTAAGATGATTACAAAAAATCATTCGACAAGAAAGTATATATGTTTTTTGTAATGCATAGTTAATCAAACATAATTCTTATAGTTGATCAAAATATGTATTTGGTCATTTTATCTCAGGAGCTCCGATGAAAAAATAGACTTCCACAAATAGCGGTCAGTCAGGTGTTGGTCAATTTCCTCAAATGCCTACAGTTCTATACCAATTTTGACAACTTTTCACACCTATGTAAATGGCATTAGGTGGAATATTTTCCATAAGAAAAGAAAGTCCTCATTAAGGCGGGAGTGTATGGGATGCAAGAAAAGTTGATTGTTTCGCCAGTTTTATAGCAAACTTTTTTTGGTCAAAATAAATCCAATATTTATTCATTAGAAACGAAGAGTTTTATTTTCTTCTCATAGTGACCTTACCAGTCCTTGATTATCTGTCAAAGGTGTCCTGAAATTTAATGACAACTTTTCTCTTTATTTATAAAATGTATCATCTAATGTTGCTATGTTCAGGGTGGGGCAGAAAGTGTTGACACATATAATAACACTATATCTTTTTATCTTCACTACTAAATGTTTCAATGAATCAAATAGCCAAAGCTATTATTTATGTCAACTACCGAATCGAAGGTGGCTGGGTTATCTGATAGCTCGTAATTTATATAAAAAATTACACATTTGTAGCCAATGATTTCCGCACGTCAATCATAGACTCTGCCTTAAAATATGAGTGAAGAATGACCCTGGGCACGGGACGAATCCTGGCTAGCTCAGTGTTAAGAGCATTGGCGTACTAAGCCAAAGGTCCCAGGGTCGATTCCCATGCTCAGGTGTCATTTTTCAATTTTAAGAATAGAAATGCTTCAAATTAAATTTAAAGTAACAAAAAAATATTGACCATTTATTAAATACCCTTGAATTTTTCATTTTTTTCCAAACAATTTTCTTAAAATGGCTATTATTATATGCAATTGTTGTATGCACTCCTCAAAACTTGAAATGACTTTGCACAATGTCTCTTATTGGAATGTTTCAACTTTCACCATAATTTTTTTTTTCCAAGTTCCTAAATTGTTCTTAGATGAGTTGCGTAGACATGACTTATTATCATATCCCACAAGAAAAAGTCTGGAGCTGTTAAGACAGGTGAGCGTGGTGACCAGGCGATGTCTCCAAATCTTGAAACGAGGGGCCCATAAAACATTTTGCAAATCCCATCCATTGATATTTGGGCTGTGTTGCTCCCTGACATATCTTGTTGAAACCACATTTTGTTGGTATCCATGTCCTTGGATTGCAGTTCAGGGGTTAAAAAGGTTGAACATCAATGGAGGCGCTTCACAAAATGTTTTCTAAGCAGTTCACGATTTGGAGATATTGCCTGGCCACTAGATTAAACAGCTCTGAGCCTTTTCTTTTGGATAATGTTAAAAAGAGTCATGTTTACAATTCATCAATGTGTTATGTGTATGGCCATCTTAATAATATTGATTTTTTTTAATAATAATTCAAGGATATGCAGAAAATTTTCAATCTTTTGTTGTTATTTTACATTTACAAATTGTATAAAAAATATTATGAAACTGGTTTGGGGTAAGAAAATGTGAAAGTGGCATATTTCATGTGTCTACAGCATTGAACTAAACTTGTTCTTTTCTAGGTTATGGTGACTTGGTGGCATCCTTGCAGCGATTGCAACTGGTGCTTAAGAAAGCATCTGTGGAGCCTGAGCTGAGCAGCCTAGAAGGTCAGGTGGCTGCGGTGCAGACGCTATTACTCAGCCGAGAGTTCCGCAGGGCGCTCACTGTTCACAACAAGGTGCTAGAGGCTCTCACCCACCGCCAAGGACAGGGACCTGTGGCCACACACTCACAGAGCCTCGTCAGGGAGGTGAGACCATTGTTAAGGGTGTATCCATATATTTTTATTGGGGATAGGAGTAGGAGACCAAACTAAGATTCAATTGCTTGCTCTTGATGGCGGTTGAGGTTAATAGTGAGGGGGATCTGTGATTGTTTTCAATGACTTGACACCAGTAGGTACTACTAACCATACCAATATACTATTTAAAAATAATCTTTTGATGATCATATTTTATTCATTTTATCAGTGGTACTGGTACTTTTATTACTAGTACTTTCTCCCCATTCTTCCCCCCTCCTCAGCATACACACACACACACACACACACAAAATTTTAGAAAAGTCACCTTAAAATAACACAATAGAGTTTACTCAAACGATACCAAGCATTTCTATAAATTAATCACTTCAATATGGCTTATAAACATCTCTTTACTTTATAGGGCCGATCTTATGACTACCAGATAAATATCTCTCTCGGGTGGTTTAAGTTGGCGACCAGATAAAGGTTATCAGCCACTTTAATATTTTACACACATTATGAACTGAACTTATCTGCCGAATAGCTATATGTAGGATAAATATATTTTATGCAGAAAACACAAGGTTGGTACCGTTTTTACTGGTGTGCGCATGTGTATAAACCCTGCTGCTACTGCTACAACCTAGCGAGTGGCAAGCGATGACAACTCTCAACAATTGTTGAATTATGGTGACCAAACAAGTGCTAGGAGACAGATGGTGTCACATGAACGCAGAGACTAAGTTGTCTTGCAAGTGCTAATTTCGGTGTCTGCCAAAATGTGAGCAATAGTTTGGTACAACGTATACAAAATTTCATTTATTGTACTTAGATTTAAATAATTTGCTCTTATATAACTCTTACATACCCCTTAAGATGTCTATGTATACTCCAGGTTTAATACGACTGCTCTGCACCACTCTCGAAGATTAATGTCTGAAAAATTGAAATTCCTTATTAAAAATAAAGAAAATTTTGAATTAATACAATAATGGCAACCATGAATATATTTGCTTCAAAGAGAAATATCTCATATGGAAAAACTCTAGATCTTGAGTTTTGGGTGAACTTAAAATGAATTAATCTAATTATGTTTATGAATTAGCCCTTCAATACAAGTTATGTACCTAAAGTTGCTACAAAATAATTATAGGGCCTATCATATTTAAATATACATAGGCATATATATATATATATATAATAGTTAACAGTTAATACACTTTTAATACAACACAAAATGTTTTATAATTTACAATAATGTGTCTGTCCTCCATGACACTGCTCAAACTAGCTGTGTTGTCAAATGTGTTTCTTCGCACAGGTTAGTTAAATTTGAGAAATAAGACAAATAAAAAAGTTATATCTACTGCAAATTGAAAAATGACACAGGAATCGAACCCGGGACCAGGTCCAGGTGTCATTTTTCAATTTTCAGAATATGATATTTATATGCGAGTAAATACTCACTAAAACAAATATAATAGCTTTTGATATTTTATTCTTAAAAAGTTATAGTCAAATGTTTTTTATACATTTCATTAAATAATATTTTTATTATAATTTTAAGAAGTTGTATAAATAGAGTTCTACATTTTATGTGGATTAGTGTGAATCAAGTTTAAACTAGGGCTAATTTAACTATGTTTTAATTGAGGATTTATTAAGACATTCACTTTTATGTAAAAAAAAATTATAAGGTAATTTAACATAGCTAGTTACAATTGTATGCAGGTTAATCCAAATCTTGAGCAGGTCATTGGGCCATACATAACAAGCCAAATCTGTACTAGTTCTGCTCAGATATGATTTATACACATGTTGGGATTGAACATTGAAACCTATTTAGAACACTGAAAAAAGCTATTTTTTTTTGTTTAGTTTATAATTTTTTAAAATATTTAATTGATTTTTAAATCTATCTTCTTATTAAAACTAATCTATTCCAATTTTTTTTTGTGTCAGTGCCTGGACGCCATCCAGCCGTGCTCACTAGCGGATGCAGCCGAGTTGTCAGACTTGCTGACACGTTACGAGTTGGAGGGTCTGTTGTTGGCCCATGACAACATTGCGTTGCAGCATTCTGCCATCCAATCCCCCTCCAACACAGAGGTCATGGTGTCCCCAGTGGACGACGACACCTCGGAGAAATTTCCACAGGACGCCAACATTAAGATAATCAAGATAGAGAAGACTAATGAACCACTGGTATGTTTACAATGTGGTAAATACAGGTTTTCATTCATCACAATTATCGGTGCCTGAGAGCTGATTATGATGCATTTCAATCCACGAGTGAAATTAGTATTTCCAGGAATGGCTTGTTAAATGATGATTTTGCGGTAAAAGGGCGTTCTTATCTACAGTAACCCCATGGCTTCTTTGGTGCTGACTGACAGCTTTGAAAAGTTACCAGACCAAATTATGTATCCCTACGCCGAACCATATGATCTGCAAAAACATGTGTTTAGCAGCTGTCACTTCTGACAGTCAAAATTTAGGTATATACATAAATGTTGGCTGTCAGAAGTCAGCTGTGAGCTGTCATTCAACACCAAAGAAGCCATGGGGCTACTGTATATTATTCAAGATACATTTTCTATAAAATAGTTAATTTTCACGTTTTTCATAGAATAAAGTATTTTAGAATTATAGCTGTGAGAAGCCCCTACTGCACGCAGTAAAAGGATTCCCATCCTATATTTCAATTTTATGCAACATACTCCATAATTTTAACAACTGAAATGTAATCAGGGCCTTTGTTACTAACTATTAATTTTATATGGTCTAATAAATTAATATTTGTTACAAAAATGTTTTCATAGTATATCAAATTATTAATTTGTGTAGTTAAAACCTTTACGAATCTTGAATTTTTATAATCATGTCCCTTACTCCCCTCATAGGCAAGTTATAACTCATGATCAGGACTAAGAGGGAAATAATCATAGCATGTATCAATATATATTAATGTTTTATACTCTAAATGAATATATTTGACATATTCATAGTATTTTTCACACAGCCATGCGGTAGTGTATACAGCAAGTTTTTTTCCATGTGGTTTCCCCTGTAATCCACTACAATGTTTTTAGTCAAATTTTATATCTTTGGACGTTGAGGGCTGATAAATGTCTTCATAGCTATCAACCTCATAATTTTCGTTTTCTGAAAGAGTTGTTTTGTCGGTTTCTTCAGAAATCAAATTATCTAATTGTACATAAATTTTACATTACGATTTGCCATGTACTCTTTATTTGCGATATTTGTGCATAATGTTCCCTGGCAATTGAAACAAATGGTGGGACGCTGGAAACCAAAACAAAAAATACAAGATGGTGGATCCAATATCGTGAATGCAATGTACAAATTGTATTCCTGAACCAAAATTTGGTGTGGACTCTATGAAGCATGCCATCTTTATGATAAAAATCCTATACTTGAAAGATCCAAGATGGCAGACTCAACATTGAATTCTAGAGAGCTGAAATTTAGTATGGACACTAATGAGCGTGTCACCCTTTATGCTAATAGTGTATACAGTCATTAATTGTATCTTAAAAAATACTACATATGACTGCTCAACTTATTCCCATTGCTTACTTATAATATTAAAATTAGGTCCCAAATTCACTGACGCATCATCCCTTATTAATAGTATCTAGATTTGATTCATTTAAATGTGTCTATTATTAACTACAGAAGTACATGAAAGAATTAAATACCCACTTAAATTTAAATTTAAAAAAATGAAGGAACTTAGTAAGGTAGAGTCTCGACTGTCAATTATCTGAGATTCTGTTTTATATGACAAATATATATCATGCTCTTGGCGTGACCATGCGACAAGGAAGAGAAGTAAAGCTGGTAAACAAACTTCAATAACAGATTTTTCAAACAGTGACTTTTGCATTTTGCATACTACAGTATACAATAAAATTTGCATTTAATCGATTTAAAATTCTTTGTTTTGTTTACAAGAATAAAATAATAGTTTCATTTGATTTTGATATTTTTGTTCCAGCCCCACCCTTCCTTTATATATTATCTGGCCACCTGTCGGTCCCGTACAGTTTGGATAATCGAGCCTTTAGTGTACAGTGGTGGATTAATCAGTTGGAGGCGCCCAAGGGCAACATAATTCTACCCCCTCCCACACTAAATCACATTGTGTATTCATTTTAGTATTATAGGTATTACATTTGCTTGTGTATGTATAATGAAACGGATAACTTCATATATTTAATGTAAATTTATTTCTTATTTTTTGTCTGCATGGGACTGAAGTTAAACACACGTGACATAACTTTTGTTGTTGGTAATGTGGGGTTAATTAATTAGTACAACATGATTTCTATGACGAGAATGCCTGTTTATAATTTTTGTCTCACTGCGAATATTGTGGCTTTATATAAGAATGCAATAGGTTATCCAAAATTAAAAGGACCTGGTTCTGATGGAGTTGGAGAGTCCAATATGTTTATAAGACTATGTTGAAAGTGAATCCATGTCATAATGGTTTTGGAAAAACTCTTCTCACTCACAACACCATTTGAAAACGAAATCCAATGTTTCCGTGCAGTTTTGAAATTCTTTGCTTGGCCTACCTAGATACAACAAAATCCTTATTATGTTAAATTTTGTATCACTTGACCAAACGTTAAAAATGAAAAGAAAATAACAACTTGTTTTGGTTTTTTGAGGCCCCTGCTATACTGAGATCCCAAGCACATGCTTCTTGTGCCTGTGCGGTGATCCACAACTGCTAGTATATATGTAATTAAAATATAATTGTAACAATAGCAGGTAGAAAGGACATATACTCATTGAGATACAAAATATAATAAGGGAGAGAGTTATATTCTGGAGAGACCACAATATCAAGATTACACAACAATTGAAATACATCATTAATCTGTGCTATATTTAAAATGTTTTTGTACTTCGGCTATGTGGGTATTTATAGTCAAGCTTGAGCTTGAGTCTTTAACATAAGCTTGACAGATTTATTGGTCCAGAAAATTTGAGCTACTTTTATAAAATTATTCCTGTCTGGTGATAGCTCATTTTTTACTGCTGGAGGGCTCATTATGCTGACTACATGACACCCTGCTCTATACTGTCTGGATGGTGTTAGTGAAATATGCACTAGTCATTTTACTGTTCATCATGAAATATTAATGCCATTATTAAATAAAATATAATATTTTATTTACATATTATATAAGTCTTATTTTAATTTTAAAACCTATCCTTAAAATTTTTCAGATCATTTATTTAAATAGGTGTCTTAAAATGTATATTTATATAAGACAAGTTTAGCTTGACTTGATACTTAGGAGCTTACTAAGAAGCTCCCTCATGCTCTGCTCGGTATTAAAAAGCTTGAGCTTGCAGTCACCTATTTTTGTATCTAACAAAATGGGAGTTTGAAGCATATTATTTTGTCATTTAAGGTATTTGTAAAATATCATCTAAACCCATTTTACTACTCATCCCTGCATTATTTCCAGGGTGCTACTGTAAGGAACGAAGGCGATGCTGTGATAATTGGGCGTATCGTGAAAGGAGGCGCAGCGGAGAAGAGTGGCCTACTTCACGAAGGTGACGAGGTGCTGGAAGTGAATGGTATTGAGATGAGGGGGAAGTCTGTGAACGAAGTGTGTGACATCCTGTCCGGCATGACGGGGACATTAACGTTTCTCATAGTGCCCGAGATTCGGAATAGACAGCCACATTCGCCCACAAGAGACACATTGGTGAGACATCCCTGATACAAATGCTTGAAAGCTTCTCTTGTACTCTACTTGTCACTAGTTATGTATGGTTATAGGTCTTCCCATTAATTTTATAGTTACGGTTTCATATACTGGTAATCCATACAGCACTAACCTTACTTGGAGCTAACTCCAAATAACTTATATCTCATCTTAAATAAATCTACAGCCTACACCAGAACTTAAACCAAAGTCTCTTTGGATGTAAGTCATCCAAAAGTCTTGAATGTCGTTGGTCATGTTCATGGCCAGTAAGTATCTCATTTGATTGCCAAGCCCTTCCCTCACTTTTGACAATACATGTCGTTGTAATCACAACTTGTGAATGTGTGGAATGCCAGGCCTCCACCGTGGTTCGGATACCACATTAAACTGTAGGTCCTCCATTTCATCTCACAATCACCCTATCATTACACATTAGCACAAGTACGTATAACCAAACGAGTAGTAAGATGTGATGCTAATAATAATAAGAAGAAGTATCTGACTACTATTTTAAAAATTGCGATCACTACTATTAAATTTTCAAAAGTGATAACATGTCATATAAATGGAAACAATTATAACTAAATGAAATTTCACTGGATCAATTGTCATAAATTATCTAATACTTTGATTGCTTATGTTTATGGTATGGTCACTGATTATAAGAATTAAAGTTACAGGCAAATAAATCATATCAGAATCAAGCATAATATAGTCACTTACTAAACTCTATTATTATCACTTTAACAAGTTCAATGGTGGCTTGTGATGGGTGGGAAACCAACCAGAAACAATATATCCTACATTTTTAATAAGTTCCATCTTAATACATTTTGTAAATCCTGATTTCATAACCAATTGTTTTATCTCTTTAAGGAAAACCTCCTGTTCCTTTTTGAGGTATTTTGCTATTCATATTTGGAAGAAGGTACAAGAAAGGTTGGTAGAAACATATAAAAGGAACAAACATGGCTCTTATGATGAAAAGAACAACACAGTTCACACTTTACATGGCTGCCTCTTGAAGAAAACTGATCGTTTCCACCCAATCACCAACCTAGTTTTCATTCTATCAAAGCTTTTCAGGAGAAGTGACAATTTTTTCTTTTTCCCATTTTTTTTTCTCCCTCTTTTAGTAAGTTGTGTTACATGTTTCACAATCCTTCCTGAATTTCGATAAAATGAAACAGGTCAAGGGATTGGGTGAGAATGATCAATTTTCTTCAAAAGGCAACCATTACCTCTTTGTCCAGCAGCAATTTAAACTATGAACTATGTTATTTTCATTGTAAAAGCCTTCTTCCAAATGTTTATAACAAAACTGTCTTATCTGACAGCTAGTAAAAGTTATCAGTACTACTTTCATACACCCCTAAAAAGCAAACTATAAAATAATCCTTTAGGAAGAATTATTAGAAGTTGACACAACTCTTTTGATTATCCATATAGTTTTACATATCAAATACAAATTATTTCTACAGGGGTCATCATTAGTGACCTTCAGAGTTAGACCGAGTGTACTTAGTGGTGTTTTCGTCAAGATTTTAACAACAATCCTCACAGTTTGAATAAAAAGCAACATGTTTAGTTAAGGCTCATATTGTTGCTCAGAACATAACTGTACTGTATTTTCCAAACATAACGCTTAGAAACCCTCATAATTAAGTGCAAAATGCTATGTTGGCCTCCAGATGAATGTGAAGGCCCACTTCGACTATGACCCTGAGGATGACCTCTACATCCCATGCAGGGAACTAGGCATCAGCTTTCAGAAGGGAGATATTCTACATATTATCAGCCAGGATGACCCTAACTGGTGGCAGGCGTTCCGAGAAGGAGAGGAGGACCAGTCGCTTGCGGGGCTCATTCCTAGTCGCACCTTCCAGCACCAGTAAGGACATCTCTCTTAAACTAGAATATGTTCATACGGTGCTCATGGGGAGTATTGAGAGGAAACGAGGGTCACCCCTGCCTGCCTCCAAACATTTTAATACAAAAATCAACCATGGCGACATTTTAGTTTATATTTATGTTGCCAAAACTTTTTCCTTCAAAATCTGCAAGCCATGGTTACCATATTAAAATCCACGATAATCTAAACCTTGTATTTTAACTATAGTTAAGTCCCTATTTTTTTCATAATGTGCAAATAACAAGATGATACGTTCACTTGTTAAATTGTACAATATAATGTGATGACTATATTATTTCAACTAAGGCATGCATACTCATGGCAATTTCTATTTTCTTTGGGAAATATTTTTTTTTAAATCCTGTGAAAAAAAAACAATCTTCATATACAGCAAATAATTTAATTTCTATGATCAAGACAAATTGTGATTTAGAGCATTTTCTTTCTAGTTGAGCAACATTAGTTATTATTTTTTAAATATATCACAACACTTTCAAACCTTTTGACAATTATTATGAAAGGAATAAAGGTATTATGAAATAATATATTTAGGTTAGCACACTTACCTGAGTGATGGTGTTGCATAAATTGTTGAGATAAAATACTAACATCTCGACCCATGTGTTTGGAAAACTTTGCTAATGTATGGAAAGTCTGTTTTGGAAAGTAAATAAACATTACAGCTGTATTATTAAAACTTCTAGCATTGGTTTTGTCCATTGTTGATGCATTCATTAACTCAAGAGAATGAGGTGTTCATTTGTCGACAGAAATTGGCCACAGCCAAATGTCATCTCAAATTAATAGAAACACATAAAGCGAAATCAACACAATTTGGCTTTTATATCGAAAAGTTCACACTTAACAGTGATGCCATTGAGCAAAGAGGAAATGGCTGCTTCTTGAAGATAATCAATCATTACCTACCAAGCCTCTAACCAAGGTTTAATCCTATTGGAACTCATTAGGAGGGAGTTTGAAATGCGTAATGCAACTTCCTAAAAGATTAAATCAAAAGGGAGAAAAAGAAAATTGGTGAAGACTGCACCCCAAAAAGTGAAAAGAGGTTTTTTATATAGAGATAATATCATGATATATTTCTACAGTGTATAAGATAAGATGAATTGGGCAATATTGTATGTTATCTGGTAAAGAGTTTGGATACAGGTAGTACATGAGATAGTAGAGTAAGCAAGAGTGAGATGGTATGGGCATGTAATGAGGATGGAAAAGGAGAGGTTGCCAAAGAAAGTGATGGAAATGAAGTATGTAAGAAAAAGACCGCAAGAGAGGCCGAAAAAAAGTTGGGAGGAGTAGCTAACAGAAAGTGTGCAAGTGAGAGGAGAAGAATAGTGGAAGGATAGAGGACACTGGAGCTATTTTACTATAAACTGACCGGGCCACAGACTGAATATGGTTGATGATGATGATGATAGGAGGGACGGATGGACGGAAAGACATACGTACGTACATACGTACATTTATTCATTAAAATGACCACAAGCCGCACAGAATCATGGCTCGGGTCGGCCTGACTTAAATCATTCAACCACCAAGATAGGTCATTGGTTGGTGAAATCTTAAAGTTTTTAATGTTGTGTATTAACTTATTTAAATCATTGTTATACTTGCTCATAATAACATTAGGTTCATACTTCTTAACTTTTTAGTGTTCACAAACTCTACCTTAAGATTTCTAAGGGCCCCACACAAAATAAATCCACTTCTCAGTTATAAATGGTCAGTCCTATTTGGATTGAACTGAGGCTTTGCTCACGCACGGTTAATCCAATTCTCAGTTCAGATGGATCAGTCTGAGCTGAATTTAAGTTTTGCATATACATGTCAGTCTGAACTAGAAAGTGGTTGTGGATTTAATATGGAAGATCTTTGTGCTGTAATTGCAAGTATTTTTAAAAAGTGGAAATAAAAGAGGGGATTGAAAAGAAAATGTTGGGTGAAGGAGTGGCTACTAAAGTGAAGACACTGGTTTAGTATTACTCTCCTGCAAGAGCCAGAAAGCTATAAAACACTCACAATACACAGGATATTTGCTCCACGACACTTGGCGGCAGACTGATGGACTGATGGTTTGGACTGACCTCACTCCCACTCTCCTTACACACGTCAGTTTGGCTCGAGAGCTCTAAAAGTCCAAAGTTCAATTTGATGGAAAGTTATCAATCCTTCAGTCCATTGTTCTTGCACACACATGGCAGCTCGGACTGTCAGTTCTTACTTACCGTGTGTGGGGCCCTTTACACAAATTAACCTTCTAATAAAAGTAAAGGTTAAAGTTTACTACCATGTTTCCAGGGGAGCAAAATGTGCATTTAAAGGATGATAAAATCTGTTTTGTTAAGGGGGAAAAAAAGGGGGGGGGGGTTGCTTTGAAAGAACCCGTTTTTGTGTAATCTATCGGTCACACATAGTATCACCATTATATCACCTTTATATCCAACTATTAAAGAAAATTGATTAAATGACTTATGAAATCAAAATTATACATAACCTTGTTTTTCATTGATTTGAAAGTTATTTACAACAACAAAAGTCTTAAATAAATTTAGCATTTCTACTGTTTGATAACACAGTGGTTTTACATAAGAATAATTAATGTCATAATTACTATACATAGTTACAAAATATAAATGTCATATATTTGTATACCTAATATTGTTTCAATATTTTTTAGACGAGAGGCAATGAAGCAGACGATAACGGGGGAAAAAACAACTAAGGAAAAGTCAAAGAAGGCCGGGACGTTGCTTTGTGCAAAGAAGAATCCAAAAAAGAAAAAGAAAAAAGCTCCATATGGGAGCTACAATGATGGGGGCTACCCTTTATATACAACCAGCACTGCTGATGGTAAGTGCTTCAAATTAAATAAAGATGTGAGTTTAATTTCCTTACAAAATACATGAACTGTGGATTGTAAACATAATTCCAAGCACTTTTGATTTATATGATTAGACTCACATATTTATGGTACAAATTTCATTAAAATATAAATATATAGTTTGTCACATTGTTTCGTCATTTCTATTGTGGTGTCTAAAATCTTACACACTTACACTAAAAAATAAATAATAAATAAATGTTGCTAAATGCTATTGGTTATTGCTAATTTTGTCATTATATATAGGTATGAAACAAAGTGCCTTAAGCATGTTATGAAAAAAGCCCTTTAGGTGTACACTTTAATTCAACATGCTTTTGACTTACTCAAGTAGATACATTGCTTAATACTTATCATAGATTAAATTACAGCTGTTGCTACTTGGTTCCTATTCCCTAAACACACATTTCCATGGCAACATATAATATCTTGATAGTGTTTTGTTCAGAGTATCTTGAGTGCATTCTATACTAGTGATTGTTTAGCTCAGATTTCCTCATCAATGTCAGATAAACTTACTGCATGGCGCTACCATCTACTGCTTACAAAGCTTACTAAGATTGTTTTAATCAAATAATTTTTGTACTTGGTAAACTGTGTACAATGAATGATCTGTAGTGATGTGTTCTGGGGAATATTCCAATGTTGTAATTTTGTATCAAACAAATAACTCAAATTTATCCATAGTCATTTGCAATATATATATTACATGTATAAAACAAAATCAAGTGTTAGGTCCAGATCATGCTGTCTGTGTAAGTTCTTAGTAAAACCTGGTTGTTAAAGTGCATGTTGACTAGTTTTTTATTTTATTTGTGTGGCCTTGTTTGTTCATTCAAACAAAGGAAGCTATTCAGTGGACCAACATTTTGTTTTATTGGATAGTCAGGAGTATGTTAATACACACTTGATAACTTTTTTTTTCATTCTTTTTGGGCTTGACATTTCAAGTGCTAGAAGGTACAACAGGCCTAATCTGTTTTCAGTTTCGTGTGTTTAATTGAATTCATCTGGCAATCCTAATGCTGATGGATGGTAAAATAAATATCAAAAAACTTATCGGTGCATCTAATAGAGCCAAGTCAATCTGACAAATAAATATGCACTTCACGAAATGGTGAATATTACTGGTTGCTGATTTGGTATTGATGCCAAGGATATTTGATACAAGCTTATCATCATGTGTGAGCAGAGCAGCTCAATGATTGAATCTGCTAATGATGGAGTTTTTCAAGCTCAAGGACAATCCATTCGTCAATTGTGGCGTTTACAGCAAAGGCATGTTGAGCTCGACTGCTGAGGATGGGGAGATCGAGGTTAGAATCTCGGTCGGGTGAACTGGGGGTGGTTTTTCCTAAATGGTTTTCCACTCTCCCTCCACGCAAATGCGGGTTCACTTCCTCTAATTCAACCTTCCCAATTCCTAATCCATTAGAGTAATTAGTACTTAAAGCGTATAACCCGAACGGGTAGTAAGACGTGGTGCTAAATATTATTATTATTATTATTATTATTATTATTACAGCAAAGGTAAAAAAATTATTTGCAGGCATGAATACAGAACTTTTTCAATGAGTGTCACACGATATACCATTTGAGCTGCTGCATGGACAAATTTTGGGACAGTTGGGCATGAGTACCAGGAATTCAGCAACATTTGGGAGTCTCTTGATGACAACAAGCACACGACAAACAGCTTGCTGGAGAAGTTGTGTACATTTAAAACAATTAAATATGGTAGTGGTGGAAATGAGTGCTTTCATGGCACATGCATCAACCACAAAGCATCAACCAGCAGTGACTAAAGCAACAAGAGGTAAATCCAGTGGGATGAAGAAGTCACTGTACAAGAACAAAGAAATCAGCCGCTGTTTCTACTGTGGAAAAGCTGGTCACATGATAATGAAGAATCGTCTGAAGCAGAAGGCTGACATAGATAGGTGTTAACATCAAGATGCCGGTTCATGGTAAGTGGACCCCTGGCTATTTGAAAAACTTTTGGTATGTCCCTGGAATTGGTAGACATTCCTTTTCAGTTTGGATTACGACAGAGTGCAGTATTAGTGTATTTATGGAGTGTCCACAAGCTATGTTTTGATGCGACAATTAAGTCGTAGCATTGGCGAGTGGACAACGAACATGTACATAATGAATATGTGTGACCTGGTTCCACGAGAGTCAGTAGAGGTCAATATTGCACCAGTGTCAGAAACACTGCAACTCTGGCATGGGCGACTAGGGCATCAAGATAAGTGACATGTATGGAAGGTGCTTGAGCAGATAGACATGCAGATAAGTTTACCAGAAACAGCAGAATTCTGTGATGGATATACCCTGGGAAAAGCACACTGGAAGCCCTTCAAGTCACAAATGGATTTACCACAGGTTGTTGGTGATCAGATCAATGCTGATGTCAACGAACTAATGTCGGTGGAAGGTTTTCAAGGTGCAAGGTACTTTGTATGTTTTAAGGATGATTACAGTAAGTATCGTCGTTTTTCTTAAGTGAAAACATGAAGTTACCAGTGTATTCAACTTTTCTAAGTGGATTTTCAACTGCTGGGCACAGGGTTAAAATGTTTTGCTGTGATGATAGTGATGGCAAGGAATTTGACTGCGAAGAAGTTTGTTGTATTTTCAGTTATTGTGGCATTGCATTGGTGTTGCCAACGCCATACACATTTGAGCAAAACAGCGCATCATAACATGAAAATCGTACAGTTGTAGTTCTCACATGCTCAATACTCTTGGTTGAGTGGATTTCCTAGGTCATTGTGGGCATAACCATGTGAAACTGCGGTGTATGTATTGAATCACACCTGTAAAACACCAGCTATTAGTATAACCCCAATGGAATTATGGAACAGTTGCTCGACTAATGCTATGAATCACTTGCAATTGTTTGGTGAGGAGTGTTACATACACACCCCAAAACAATTTCGGGAGAAATTTGACAACAAGAGTGGGTTTGATTTGTGGTTGGCTACCTGAATAACAAAGGTGCACACCAGGTTTATGTGCCATTGTGTGTCACATGATGTTTACTTCAAGCCATAATGTATTTGTTCAAACTCTTCGGCTGAAATGATTGTGAGAAGCACTCTTGCTAAAGAAGTGGCTTCAGAACAACACGAAGATGATGCTAAGTCAAAGTTATTGGAGCCGGAAAATGATTGTGTGTTGCCAATCGAGGAAGAGTTGTAAAAGAAGATCCAATGATCAAAACACTACAGTCAAGCAGCCAACGTGGACGATTTCGAGAGACTATGTGCTTTAGGCAGCCTAAAATGCGGTTAACAACGAGGGAGATCCTACGTCATACAATGAAGCCATGAATTCAATACAAAAAGAGTACTAGCTTACAGCCTTGAAGGATGAAACTAATACCATGGTCAAAAATGACATGTGGAAGGGAGCTAGTGGAGGGTTCAAAAGGTGTCAAAATCATTAAAAAATTGCTGGGTACTCCACATGAAGCTAAATACCGACAGATCAATTCAATAGTTGTAAGCTCGACTTCTTGCGAGAAGATGTCCTCAAAAGAAGGGCATTGTTTAAAATTAGACTTTCAGTCCGGTAGCATGCTATGATATGACACAATTTGTGCTTGCAATTGCTACTGTAGATAAATTGCAACTATATCAGTTTGATGTTAAGAAGGCTTTGCTGTACAGAAAACCTCAAGAGGAAGTATAAATGCATTGTAATCCAAGCTCTAGAATTAGAGGGATTCAATACAAAAATAAATTTAATGTTACCAAAAATTTTAGAAGAATAGGAGTG